>JAOUZG010015269.1:142795-163627 GCA_026289955.1 Argiope argentata | reverse complement strand
CGTGTGTGTGTGTGTGTGTGTGTGTGTGTGTGTGTGTGTGTGTGCGTGTGCGTGTGCGTGTGCGTGTGTGTAATGATATTTTTAAACTCTTAATTTTAATCCTAATTAATTTCCCAAAGCCTTATCTTAATTTAGCCCATAGTAATATCATTCTAAAATATTCTCTTATTTCATGATCAATTTCACTCGCTCTAGTTAATTAATTTAAAAGAAGCTGTGTAAAATTGCTGAAAGAGCTAAACGCCTGCTACTTTCTCACACTCCGTGGGAGAGATGAAAATTGCTGACCTAAACAAAATACTTTTAAAAAGATAACTGTGTTTCCCTTACCTCATATGGGTGAGACATGGAAATCCCCACTAAAATCCAAGTTTATAAGCTCTATAAAAATATTTAACCCTATTAAAGTCTTGGTATTTAAGAGCAGGGATAATGATTTCCCGTCCCTTATTTGTATACTTAGCTTTCGTCAATTCCGTGTTGTTTCGTTCTGTGTTGTGCTCGTCGCTTTCGCTTGTAAATAATGCCTGCTCCAGTAATGGAATAAAAAGAACTAAAAATTCAACCGGTATTCTCCATGATTTCGACCACGACTCTGCTATTTATTCTCAACAAATCATTTAAATGTGTTTTTTACACATTTAAATGAATGAATTTTCACACACACACACACACACATATATATATATATATATACATATATATATTTTAGTTTTTTTTTTTCCATATATAAATGAATAAACGTAAAAAAAGAGTTAATTGCATATACTCTAGATTACAATCTATCTACTCTTTTTGTCAGACATTTTCCACCTTCTAAAAGGTTTTTTTAATTCAACTTTTCCGAATTTTAAGGTTGCATTCATAATTTTCTTGTCTTGTGAATTTTTCAGTCTTTGTATTTGTACATTTTTAGCAAATTTCATGTATTATGTACAATTTGCTTTACAATCATTCATTTGGCACAACATAACCCGGTCTCATTTTTGTGCCATTAAATTCCAAACAATAAGTTTACCAACCTGATGAACCTGTGGTAATTTTAATGCGTTTTTAAAGTAACCACCTCTTAATTTTCTATGTATTTCTCTTGTACCCTTCAACAAATATAATTCTTTTAAACCTATAACCTTATAAGTGGCTGAGTGTAAAACCTTCTTTAGCAAACACATCAACAAAGAATTAATGGAAGAACTATCCCGATTCTTATTTGGGTTACCATATTGGCGTCATACAAGAAAAGCATTAAAAATATCAAACTAGATACTTTTTAACATTATTCGATCCAAATCTGTCTTCTTGCTTTTCTGAGACTTTTCTTTAAATTCGTTATTACATTTCTTTTAATTTTTGAACAGATTTAATTTTTGGGGGACATTTTCGTGATATATTTTTATCTGCCTTCCTTTCAAAAATTTTTCAATTTCATCTATTTTTCAACCGTTTCGAACATTATATCTGAAATTCTTCCCAGATGACCCAGAATTTTACATTTTCTTATATATGGAATCACCGAAAGAAGAAGGGAACGTGAGAATATTAGTAATAATATGATTAAATATATATAAATTTCAATTTTTTTAATGATCAATATGTTGTGGATAACAAACGTTACAGAGAAATTTTTTGTAATATAAACATCTAGATACAAAAAAGGTTAAAACCATAAAAGTTAATTAAAAGAAGGAAATATAATAAATCATCGAGTACGACAATAACCCTTATGAAAATAGAATTTTTACTCGTTTGATATAAATGATACAAAATAATAAAGTTCCTCAAAATGTCAAGGAAATTTAAACAATCATTCAAAAGCAGAAAAGTCGAGAAGCAACTTAAAGTTAAAGTTATTTGAAAAATGATTTTTTTAACTTTAAAATAACAAAAAAATTCAATGATTTCAAAATGTTTTATATTTTTGAATGAGAAGGAATGTGTAAAACCTTCAATTAGCCATTAAATTATTTAAGAAGTCAGTCAGCATTAAGAATAAGTTTTACAAAGTTTGCTCTCGTTTTTTTATTATTCATCAAAACATTAAATATAATCTGAATTTTCGAAATGATCTGGTAATACCTATACAGGGCACACTTGCCACTTTTGTTAAAATTGTGTATAAAAATCCATTAATATTTAATACATATTTATTACTCTTTTCTATGAAATCCGTCATGAAGATTATAAATTAAACCATCGATTATCAGAAAAAATGTTTAAAATATAATTTAATTATGCATTAAATAATAATTACTTTTGCTTTTAATTTTAAAATTTACATTTTCATATTTTTTTAATGTTAATCCAATATTTTTTTTACTCTTTTATTTTACTAAGGCCAAAAAGAAATCATTATGTTTATTTATATTAAGTAGACTTCATTTATATCTTACACTCAAAAAGCAAAACTTCTTCATTTATATCCAATGAATAACTAGTACATAAAAAGCAATATCTTTATCTGTTTCGTCTCTTTATAAACGAAGAAAAATCATAAAAATTGTTTTAAAAGCCTTAGGCATAAAATGATCTTTCAATACAAATATTTAACGAGACCAGACTTTGTATACGAGTGTAATGTTCAAATAAATAATGGTGTAAAGACTTATGGATATATCGATAAAAGAATTCTGAAATCTAATATAAACATTATCCATTACCGACAGTGGTGAACTGTGTGACAAGATGGATATTGTTTATCAATATCCATTACTAAACAGTAGTTATGGAGAGAGATTATTTTGCTTTTGTTACTTTTCCCGATATAAAAAACTAATTTATCTTGTTCTTTTTTTATATAGAAGAATCCACCGATGCTGAATTGTTAATCGATAATAAAAGTATCGAAAAACGAAATGTAGTACAAATATTTTTAAGAACCTCATGTTATTAGAATATTTTGTTCAATTAAAAAATAAAATCAATCACTCATTTTATAAAAGATTAGCAATGCCAATTCTTGGACTTTCAAGGAAATTTAGTTTTTTTCGACATTCTTTGATGAATTATGTAGTACATTTTTATGGATATTCATTATAAAATATTTATTTTTTACACCAGTATCAAGCGAAAAATACTTCAGTTAACAATTTGTTACGAACAATAAGAACATTTTATTTCCATATGTTAACCTTATCTACTAGTCCTAAGTATCGTAGCAAAATTATGTATTTAGCTTAATTAATTGATGTCTATATTATTTTTTTAAAAAATCTCTTTTATCTGTTAATGCAACAACATGCATAACAACAAGTAAAAATTAAAAAAAAAACATTTTTAAGTCAATTCTTACTTAGGTAATGAAAGAAAAATTTATTTTTAGTTAATTAACTGTAATTTTTTATTAAATATTTACAGTTAATATAAATAATTTCTGGTAGGTCAACTTTTATATCTTTTCGTAGCTGGATAAGAAAATGATATCTTTTATTCTAAATGGATTGCATTGCTAACTTCTCAGAATTCTAAGATTATAACTGCCATGCTCAGCTTAAATTCCAGAAAAATATTTCTCGAAACACAAGACAGAACTCAGAATGAAATCCCCGATTGTTGGCATTCAATAGATAGAAAAAACTGAAATCAGTTGGGTAATGCGTGGAAATGTCCAATTCTCTTGGGAAGACTCTTGCTTCGAATACTTTGGAGATGTCTTTTGAAACAGACATTGCGGCAATCCGCAGAATACTGTCTTTTTTTTAACCGAGATTTGAAATTTTTACTTATATAAATTGATCGTAAATGGTTGGAGCAAAACAGAATCGTCAAAATTAACCTGCTTCATGTACTTGATTTTAAAAGGTATTAAAAATTGTTGCGAATTTTGGAATAAATATTATTTCAAATAGATATTCAATTAATGTCTGTCAGTTTTTTTTTTTCTTTTTTGAAGAATGATGCCAAGTTTTGATATTCGATAATTAGCTAATAATTTCGGTTGCTAATTTTAGAAGTACTCTGCAGAAAATTTTTTTGTGTGTTTTAGTAACTCAAAAGGTTTATTTTTGGTCATAGGAGTTGCAATTTGCCAACTAATACAAAATACAAATGAAATGAAGGAAGTCGTGAGCAGATAGAAGCATCTTTGAAAGTGAAAGGAGTTTAGGCGTCAAAAAATTCTGGAAGGGTTTTTATTTTTACAATGACGGTTTTATCAGCGGGGAAATAATGCTTAAGCAAGAATAAAAACTAGATATTGAATCACAAACTTTATGTTTTGCTTTCATTATTTCCTGCCAGATTGTGAAAAAGATCAATGACCTCAAGCCTACAGTTTTCTAATTTTATTTTGTCCTCGATGGTCTTTTTTTTATTTTCAGCATTTGTTATTTTATTATTTTCATTCACAGTTTTTTTCTGATAGTAAATCACGATTAAATTTGATTTAAATCCATGAATCTTACTTATTTAAAGATATATTGTTTGACGATGGATTCTTAAACCTTCATCGCTTTTGCGCTTGCGTTAGGACGGGTTTAATACGCAATAACAGGGGTAAGAAAAAAAATTGGGTTTATTGACTTTTGACAATGAAATAAACTTGGATTACTCGCAGAATGAATTGCAATAATATGGTCAGAAGCGATACGATATTCACATGCACGTGAAAAATGTATCTAATAGAGGCAAAATGTATCAAGGGCAAAAAATGACGAATTCCGGCAATGCAAGAAATGAAACGAACAGAAAAAATCAATATAACGAAATATTTGTATCCAAATCGCCTAACAAATTATATTATATTATATATATATATATATATTCAATTTTTAAAGGATTTTGTCAATATGCATGCGTTTTCTTATTAAAACTTTCGTTGGTGTTTCTATGACAGCCAGATCTCAAGTACTGTTTAACAGTAATATTTCATCTATATAAACTTATCTTCAAATGTATATATTAGGTTTAAATAACCATTAATTGAAATGGAATCATCTGATAATAATAATATTGTAATAAATTTTTCATTTGATTGAAACAAAATGGTCATATTCAACAATTAGAAAAGAAACTAGAAAAATCTTTCATAAAAGTTCTAACAAGAATCATAAACAGGAATTTAACATATTAAAAACGTAAAATCCATTCAAGAAGGACATTATTTCCACACTCAGCTTGTGTCGATATTGAAATAAATCTTTGAAGGAAGATTGTATATAAATAAAAAGAAACACTATTAATATGGAATTTGTAGAATCAATATTACAAATACTCACTGCTCAAATTATAAAAGAAGAATTTTGAAACCACAATGAATGCTTCAATTTAGTAAGAAAAGATAATTTCTTTAATATATTTTTAAAGCAAACCAAATCGAATAAAAAAAAATTGCATTAAAATGAAAATCTTTCATAAACGTCAGCCAAATGAAAAAAAAATGGGCAGTCAAGATCATAAACTTTTTTTTGTTGGAACAATTGTATATGGTACAACGAACTAAATCAAATCCTGGGCAGTTATTGTTTTTTTTTACAAAATGAATTTATTTATTTATTACAAATGCCCAGAATATTGGCTAGATCTCTAGAACGGAATTAGATCTCTAGCCTACGAAGTCAAAAACACATGGAAGGAGGCAAAACGGTAGCAGATTTAGCGTTAAGCATAGAACAAGTAGTGGTTTGCTACATTACACCCCTATAAAATGACTAAACAGTTTTTTTTAAAGTGATACATTTGTATCGACATAAATATTAAACCTTCTTATAGATCGTGGTAGCTCCGTTGCATCTAGAACTTATCATAATTTAACTTATTATTATTATTATTATTATTTTGAATTTAAACTTCAGGCGAAACTAAGGTATCAGGTCATATACAAAGTTTTAAAAATTGATTCTGAACAAATATATTGATTCCCTAAATCCTTCCTTGAATTGCCTCCAAAAATTTAATCAGAAATGACTAAAGAGATCCTTAAACTTAAAACAGCTATTTTTGTAAAATTAAAAAAATAACGCAGCATATTAAAATTTATGTCATAAATTGTGTTAATATTTCTCAGAAGAGAATTCTGACATCATTTTTCAATATCAAACAAGTCGTATTTTTAATAGCAATCAATCTGACTTCAGAAGTATAATAAACTACTCAATTTAAAACATAATAAATAAATAAATAAGCAAATTCTTATTTTTGAAAACATATATTAATAAAATAAAGTTATCTTTAACTTTTGATCCATCTATATAAATTTCAAAATAGTTCTGAAAATTCTTTATAAATTAATCTATTTTTTTATTTCATGAAATAATCGTCTTATTTTCAAAATAAACCGAATTTTTAACATTTAGAGTATTTTAATGCTTCCTGAATCATGTGATCCAAAACACGAGTTGGATTAAATTGGACCAAATTCTCCTTTGTAGTCCATCCGATTAAAAGCCAGTTAAACAAATTCTTGAGTTCTTAAACAAAGTTCTTAATTTCTTAACTTTTTAACATAAGCATTTTTCAAGCGGCACTCCCTTTAAAATCCAGACTTTCTCAGCATGTCTCACGAGGACATTTACTCTTCCAAGCTCAGGGGCAGTTACTCCCATTGGTCCGAAGTGATAATTCTGTTATCGTTCCACTTCGAGCGATTGCCTTGATATCTTACGAGTTGTCTTTTCTATTGGTCGAAGAAGTTTATTATATTGTATTAACAATTTTTTAACGTGAAGCGTTTCGTTCATCGACTTTTGGGGGTACTTTTTTATTACCAAATACTTGATATTTATTTTATAATGTAATTTATAAGATAAGTAATTTCTAGTTGAAAGACTAGTTCTTTATATTTGTTAACTACATATATATTCCCGAGATGCAAATTCATATATTGATTAGCAATAAGTTAGTTGTGCAGATATATTAGTCAATAATTAAATAATATCAAAATAATAGCAGATATAAATTACAAATATTTACTCTAATAAATGCTTCACACAATTCATAATAAAGTAAAAGCAAATGATAAGTTGAACAGGATTTATGGTACTAAAACACTCACCACTTGAAGACCAAAAGAATATTGTTGAAGAGTTTCCTAATACAGATTTGGAATGATTCCGTAAAGATACCATTAGAGAAAATTTGAGTCCAGCTTGGATCACCAAGGCAAAAGGTTCAAGTTACGATGTATCAGGATACCTTGGATTGTCTTAAAGGATTAGGTTGTATAAAGTTCGTTTTTAATCCAGATCCAAAACACAGTTTATTTGCAGGTTCAATCGGAACTAAAGACAAAGAAATAATTAAGGGTTGTTGTTACGGAACTAGTATTCTAAAAAATATATACTAAATACTGATATTAAAAACTATCATCATCACTATCTACAAAAGCCTGGAAGATATTTAAAAAAAATGTTTTTATCCAACAGGAAAAGAAATGGGTTTCACCACATTAGAAATATAATTATAATATAATATAATTTCACAACATTAGAAGAAAATAAATTGGAGGTTGTACATCTTCCCATCTTTTGAATCTCAAGACAGCGATTTAGACAAAAAAGTTGATTCTAGGTCTAAGTTTGGATCTTGCATGCTTATGACTATTTTAAAGGGAATTAGAATTTAATTAAGAATCAAAGACAATCACTTTCTAATTAGGGTGCATTCTGGAACAGACCCAAAACAGATAATATAATAAAATTAAAATTTTCGCATAGATAATCAGATATTAAACCTTATTATGTATTCAATAACAGATAAGATGTATTTCTTTTTTTTTCCCAAAATCTATAAACATCTGAAAATTTCAAAATTTCTCGAAGACTTCTAATACATAATCATAATAACTATTCCTTCAATTAAAGCAATGAGAAAATGTGTAACCTAAATTACATTTTATTAAGATTTAGATACATAATAGCAGAGATTGTTGCAGAACATTGACTAGCTTCTTGTTGCAAATCTCTGATTTTTTTAATGAATAATGGTCAATCGTTTGTATCAATATAACTCAAATAAAGAAATTTCAAAATCTTGTTTATATTATTGGAAAGAAAAATGCAACCGCTCATTTAATTGTACAATTATTTTGCTATAAAGAATTATGAGAAGATTTAAAGCAATTCAAACATTTATTAATAAAATTGATAAATATTTAAAAAATATACTCTTTCTATTATCTTTATAAAAGTTCTCAATGAATTTTTTATTGTTTCGAATTACAGAACATTAAAATAAAGCTGTTATAGTAAAATTAATTGTACAGTGTGTCTGCATTTATTTAGCTATAAAGAATTATGAGAAAGGTTGAGTTGAAAGTTTAGGAACTAAATATTACTCAAATACATTTTATTTATGGGAATCTCAACCAAAAAAATATAGATGGCGCTTTTGAAGAGGAAGAAAAATTACACCTAGAACAATCAGATATTGGCTTACAGAAGTTAAACCCAAGTTAGAAAAATAAACATCAGAGATAGATTGTTTCGATATTATTCGAGTCGGGGATAAATTACAATGGCAGATTTAAATATTATTTTTTAAATAGAAGGGAGGTCCAGTAGTAAAAAAAAGTTAAAGGTTTCAACTGAATGTTTGAAACAAGAATTACTAGTTGTTGATGAACATATATATGGATAAATTATGATTAAAAAATAGTTATTTCGACAGTATGTTTTGTATGAAATAATAAATATGTACTTGTGGGCAGAAAAAATAAATAATAAGTTTAAATATTTTCCCCTAATGTGGAATAATTAATATATGATATAAAATGATATACTGTTATTTTCCTCTTTTTAACATAAACAGCAATAAATTCTGATACGAACTCAATTACTGCATTTTATTAGATTTTCTATATGATATGCTCACTTTACTCGTGACCCAATAAATAGAGTTATGTATATACATATTATTTCAATTCGAAATACTTTAAGGCGACCAGGGACCTTTAAAATAACTCTTTGCAATTTTCAGCTTGGCAATTTGAAATTTTACAGGCATTAAGAGTAACACTATAGAAGGTGATACACAAAATTTTAAAGCATTATATTAGTTTATTTATGAGTTAGGGGGGTTAGTATAATATAATATTATTGATAAATAACGTTAATGGAAAATGTTCCAGGTACTTCAATTTTTTTCGAAAGCACTCCAATGTTTGTTATTACTTTCTCCAACCCTTTTGAAGCAAAAATTGGGAATTATCTTTAAGTTTGAGTATGAAATATCAAAATTAACCAATGCAATAACTCAAAACTATTTAAACTTTTTAAAAAAATCAGTAGTTTTAAGTTATTACATTGGTTAATTTTGATATTTCATACTCAAACTTAAAGATTAATCCCAATTTTTGCTTCAAAAGGGTTGGAGAAAGTAATAATAAAAATTGGAGTGCTTTCGAAAAAATTTGGAGCACCTGGAACATTTTTCAATGCCGTTATTTATCACTAATATTATATTATACTATCCCCCCTAACTCATAAATAAATTAATATAATGCTTTAACATTTTGCGTGTCATCTTCTATAGTGTTATTATTAATACCTGTAAAATTTCAAATGGCTAAGGTGAAAATTGCAAAAAGTCATTTTAAAGGTCCCTGATCACCTTAAATGACTTAGAAAATTATATTTTCTGCTACTTTATCTCCAAAGATATTCTAGATATGCTAGAAAATTTATGGAATTTAAATTTTCATAAAATATTTTTGTGTTACTAAAGTTTGTAAAATATACATAATAAATTAACATTTTAAATTTGAATATAATATATTCTAGCGTATTATTCTAAAAAAATGTGAATAGTTGCCTCAAGGAAGATGAAAAAGTATCATAACTCTTTTGAAATATCGTTTATAATTGTTCTTGATACAATAAAAAATCTTCAGAATTTTCCAAGATTTAGTTATTAATATACTTTATTGATATATTATACATTAGAATAATCATCATTTAATAGTTTTTTAAAAAAAATATTCAACTATCCAAAACGATAAAATTCAAATTGAACACTTTTATAAATCTAACAGAGACTGTATATTTTTTTAAAAAATCTACCCATTTGACAAATACATTTTCAATCCGCATATTCAAAAAATGCATAAATCTGATTTCGATAATCGAATTTGGGATTTGCTACCAAAAGCCTTTTTAGTAAACAAATTACTTTTTCCTATTGCTAGTTTGCTATGTTTGAAATTTTAGTCACAAACTTTACACTATACAGTTCAAACAACTGTATTTGAAAGAAAAAAAATTACAAAAAATTATCTTCAGTCTGTGTTAAGTTCTGTGATTCAATTTTCCCTCCCTTTTTTTAAAAAAGTTTTATACACTATAGAAAGCATGTTAAATTTTGTATTTGCTCCAACTTTCTTAAAGCTGCTGCGATCAAAAATAGAAATTATTAAAATTTAACTCTAAAGCTTCAAAAAGTGGTTCAAATCAAAGCAAAGAAGAAATTCTACACTTTCACACATTTTGAATGAAATTCGAATTTAAATTATGGACTCATTTTTTTTCAGAAAAGTATCAGATTTTTCTCCAAAAACTCTTATTCTGCCATGCATTCTCATTTTTAGTTTCCCCTAGTAAAACTGTACTCTAAAAGATTTGCTTCTTTGCCGCAACATTTGATATAATATATAAACATTTAAAAGTGGCATCTATAAATGAACCGAGGATGCTAACTTTGCATCTTATTTTATATTATATGACTAAAAATTAGTAATTTACATTTCTTTTAGTCATATATATCTTTTTTGTTCTTTATTCAATTTTAGTTTTCACTATCAATGAACAGAAAGACGAAGAAGTTTATTAAGAAGAGATTAATTATTTTTAGTTTAGTTGTTTAGTCTCATGGCATAAAAGAAATATATGACCAAATTGAGCCAAGCAAAATGGAAAAATAGCTTTTTATCGATTAAAATAATTAACACTCCAATCCCCGATTAAAAGTTTATAAAACATGAAACTATTAGTTCAATGTAAAGTATTTATAAATGTTAAAAGAAAGCAACAAAACATTGGTTTTCCATTCACTTTTCTTTTAAAAAATAATGGATGAATGGGATTAAAATATCTAAATTCAAAAAAACAAGAACAAAACTAATTTTTGATAGAATAAAATGTGATTTAAAAATGCCGTGCCTCTCAGAAAATTAAAAATTAAATTTTTGTGATATTTCTCATTTATCAAGTCCATCAAAACTTCTGATGATGTTTGGAAATATTGAAGAAGATAAGAAGTAAAAGCAAGACATTCAATTAAAATGTGTTCTATGCTAAAATCAACTTCACACGTAGGGGAAATATGGTACCTTTTCGCCAAAAATAAAATACCTGTGCGTGAAATTCTACACGTAAGCAGTAAATCTGATGTCCATCCCACGTTTGTGGAGAACATGCCATAGGCTAATGTTATTATTCACTTCATGTAGTTTGTTCTGCAGATGTACTTATATTGCCAAGTATAATAGATATGTTTAATAAAGTAATTCCTAACATCACTACTCGAAAGTCATTAGTTCAACCTCGTCAATACAGATTTATCAGCAGCCTCAGGCATTTGTTTCCGTAAATGCCGACATGATTTGGAAGCAAGTAAAAAAATTAAAATCCATTTTGACGGACCCGCAAAATGTACAAAATTATATTGCTGTTGGATGCATGTGATTATGATTGTATGAAAATGTTACCAACGCACTCATGCTATCGGTATGAATTATAATTTTTCGGCATGTTAAAGATGAGATTTTCTGTACAGCGTAGAATATATTAAACAGCTCAACAGTAAATAATGAGCAACAATTATGTACACGATGGCATATTGTATAAGATGGAAATATTGTGCCAAAACCGACATAACTCTCCGTTTTCGAGGTATCCGTGAATATTGGATGAAAAGAGGAATACCGATAAAGATGGTAGAAATAAGCTGTTTTAAAATAACGGGTATAATGGAAGCTTTATGAAAGCTTTTGAAGAGATTTACGAAAGAAAATTTCTGGGTATCCCGTGGCGGAAAAACAAAAAGTGTCAATAGTTTTAACAATAACAATGTTAAGGTCAGAGGCACTTATGACTCTCTCACAGAATGGTAGAATGTGAGAGGAAATGGTCATTGTACAGTCTACAAAAACTACTCTGTAATATTATAAGTCTTAAGGGGTGTTTCAAAACAGATTTTCTATTAAAAGAGTATTAACCAGAAATTTCTGGTGTGATAAATGAAAGGGCAAATATAAAGTCTCTCAATATGAGAAGTAAGGAACTTATCGAAAGAGATCTTAAAAGCAGAATTGTGTATGGTATCCAGTCGCTGTAAAACAAGTAATCGCACCGAACCATATATTATTTATCCAGAGTAAATTCTTGAAAGGATGATTGAATCATAAATACGAAGTCGGTTGCATTAAGTTGGTTTGGAAAGTACCTTTAAAATATTTAAGGCACCTTCTCATACTTCATTCGCAAGTGTAAAATATGCAGAAGGAAGGTGAGATTACGAAAGAAAATTACTCGTAAAAACCGTATTTCACTGATCACTGTAATAGGTATATATCGAATGTAAACATTCAGATCCGGGTAAGTGATTTTCTTCCGGAAAATTGAACGCATCTATTCTTCTCTGGTGAGATTGCGGGCTCATTATTGTTTTAGTTACCACCATTATTGTTTGAAAGCTACCACCTTATTAAATGCATTTTGTAATTGTTGCTCTATCCCTGTTGTTTCTATTATATGAGATCTGCAGAACGTCAATGTAAAGCGTCTCATTAATAGATGAAGGCAAATGATGTAAAATTTGGCTCAAATAAATAATGAAAAATGTGGTACTGAGAACACTTCCTTGTGAAACTCCCTCACCTTTAGTAAAAGTTCCCAATTGGAGCATGAAAAGTACGTTTTGATAAAAAAAAAGTTTTGTAGAAACATGTGTAAGCTGTCCATAAAACCTAGATTAAAATGTTTTGAAAGTTTGCTGGAGTGCCCATGCAAGGTCGTATGTTATCACAAAAAAAAATGTAGAAACTAGGTGGTTCTTCCTCACAGAGGCATTGCATATTTGGATTTTCAGTAATAAGAGGTTGTCAAAAGTAGAGAAACCTCAACAGAAACCTCTCTGCAACAAAGAGATACATTCCGGTCCTAATTAAAAAATTAGACAAGCATTAACCATGAATTCGAAGACCTTACAAATGCAAACAGCGTACTGCTATTTTTTCCTCACCTTTACTTAATATGGTTCGATACAAAGTGATCAAAAATTAGTCAATAAATGTTAATTTTGTTTCGATGCTTCGTTTTGGTCATTCATTGCTTTAAAATTAACATTTTTCCTGAAAAAAAAACTTTCTGATGGACATTTTGAAATTTTTTTTTCTCGAAATTATACTATTGCATCTCGTGTATAGTCTACATACCATATTTCATTGCAATCCTTTCACCAGTTATCGCTTTAAGATGCTGTTTATAGGGATAGTTTAATTATAACCACTATATATACAAGGAAACAGAAATCTTTAAAGAAATAAACAACCATGAAATGCATTATTATAGAAGTTGTATGATTTTTATTCTTTTATTTTGTTAACAGACAAATGACGAAAATCTGTATGGCATTCAATTTCTGAATATTTTTTTAATAAATTTTTAATGTTTGATATTAGAATTTCTTTTTTAAAAACATTTTTCATACAATGATTAACAACTTAAAATTTTTGATGCAAAAGTCCTGGATATGTAATAATATATGCATATGTACATAATATGCCTAAGTGATATTTTTAAAAAAAAAGAATATCAATCCTTGAGTAGACAGAATGAGATTTTTTTTAACTAAAAACTTTTCATGACTTCATTTCTCCAAAGCTTAACGGTGAGCTTTTCAAAACACTAGTTATTAAGAAAAATTCTAATTTTTTACTCGACTTATGCCCTTTTTATTATTAAATTAATCTGAAAGAGTTTATTAATTGAAAACTATATTAACTATTTTAATTACTAACTTTGTGGTTTAAAATTAATGAAATTTGATATAGAAGATGGCAATGATTTCTTAAAAATAAAACAACCCTCCAATTTATTTTCTTACGAGTAAATCACAACCAAATTAAACAGTTAATTGTTTCCAGTTTTCTCCAGCCACAAATTTGAAAATTATTAAACTGATATACTACATTTCTCATTAAATTACTTATTTTCATTTATTTCAACGATTATTTCTGGTGCATTTTTATCCAAATTTAATGAGTTGAAAACGATAAACAGTAAAACTACCCCTTAAATTCTGTTACCTCATTATATGAATTCCAATTTAACAAGAGTATAAAATGACACTTTTATCTTAGTTTCACAAAAACTACTTCAGCAATAAAATAAGTCAATCCTATAACATCTCAATTCAGAAGAATCCAGTAAACAATTACCAAGAAAAATTCATTGAAGATCATTACCTTCTTTGTTCAAAAGAGGATCGTAAAACCCTTCAAATGTCGGGTGTTGAAAAAGAAGAAAAGTTTGGCCTGATGATGAGAATGTATGGTTCAATGAAAGATCGTAACTGGATGATGGGGAAATGTGATTCTATTGCAGTAGTTTCTCAGAGCTTCTACTTACCTGATTTAAGTTCTTTATCTAGTGTAAAAGAATTCGATTTGGTGGATCATTGGAGATTCTTTTTGCTTGCTTACCAGTTAAGATTTTTAATGGTATTTGGAAGAAGTTAAGGTAACGACTTTCGTTAAATCTTTTTGACTTCATGTTGTAAAATAATATTAATGTTGTAGTTATTTGTTATTACATATCCGATACAATAACATCATTATTTCATCATCTACCACGATTTAAAATAAAAAATAGATTTTTAAATATATATTTATCTTATTAAGTAAAATTTCTAATAAATCTAAACATAATGAAATACGATAAAAAAATTCCAAAAATTCTGAGTCATAACTGTGGTAACTTATTAAAAAATTATAGAATGCACCACAAGTAATCAATTTATTAAATCATAGGAGATATTTGAAACTATATTTCCAAGTAGTATAACAACTAAATAATTTTAGTTATTGTCAAATTATCTTCGAAAAAGAATTTTAATCATATGGTTGCTGAAATTTAAAAGAGGGAAATAATATGGCAGATAACATAATTAGAATGAAAACGCTATTAACTATCATGTACTGTCATTTCTGAATTTATCAGATTACAGTAAGATATCATTACTGAATTTCATTATAATTTTCTTGAAATGTTTAGAGAAAAGGAAAGCTCCATTATAAATAGAATAATTAGTGTGACTTGGATTGTGACAGAACCTCACATCGGCTTTTATCATTTTAAACTTCAAAAAAAGGAAATAGATTTTGAAATTATGCTTAAAATTCTTTCATTAAATTAATTGATTACTTAAATTTAATGAAAGAAAATTCCATTGTTAATAAAAAATATTTTTTTTAAAATATAGGTCTCATCTTTTAAAGTACACTAAAAGGATTCGATCCAATTTCTCTAAATTATTTATATTAACTTTTGTTTCAATGATATTTCACTTCTTTCCTACTAATTCATAACTGCAACTGAAACAATTCAATTATTATAAAATCTTAAAACTATCAGTAAAAACTCGATTATAAAATTTTGAGTCAAATAAACTTAATTATTTAATAAAGTTTATTTTATATTTTTGATTTGCAATTCCATTTACAATAAGAAAAACAAAAATTGAAAATTTAATAATGTTTTTCTGCTAAGATTTCATTTCAAGACCGAATAAAAATATTAATTCAAGACTGTATTCTTTGTAACATTAATTTTTTTCCCACAATATGAGATTTTAATAGTATTTACTGCCTCCATTATCTTGGGAAAGATAACTCAGAATGGGTTTTGCTTTGATGTATTTTTATACAAAATTAACTAAGCAAAAAATTCAATTTTAAAACAAAATTTCTCACTAAGTTTTATTACTTCATTAAATAACAATCACTTCAGCTATTATAATTACCCACAAGAAAACCACTTATATATTCAAATACAGAAAGTCCAATCAGTTCTGAAATATTACTGTTGCATTAAAATAAATCTTTGAAAAGATTTCACGTTTCAAATAAGCAATGTAAAACTTTGAAAAAAGGAACGGGTCATCATTATGTCCATTGTCAAAAATCATTTGTGATAATCCTGCAGACATTTCAAATGATATCTGTCTGGAAAAAACAACAGCAAAGATCACACTTGAAAAATGGTTTGATGAAAGACCAGGAGGAGAGGAGGAAGTGATCAATGAAGTCCTGGAGGCCATGGGCTCTGAATCACCCTATTCTTAGTCCAGCAGATTTGTTTTGGGGCAGAAAAGTTAGGGAACTTGCTTTTCTCTTTGTCTATATACTAGTTTATGTTGTTGTTTATGATGTTTGAAAGAATCCAAGCAATACTCTATAGTGTTAAGATATTAGACAGTCTGAAAATCTTATTGTATTTAAAACTTATTCCATGTTTCAAATAACAATTTAAGCAATCTATATCAATTTATCTAAATACATAGATTAATACTGCCTTAAAAAGAAAAAAAAAATCAGATTACAAATTTCTGCAGTTTTGACTGATAATGGACCTCTTTAGGAATCAATGTCTAATCCTAATCATACAGGTGAATTTTGGAGATTTACAAGGTAGAAGAATGAACTTGGATTAGCCAGATAAATAATCTGGTTCAAAATGTGGGCATATCAGAACAATTAAATATATATATATATATATATATATATATATATATATATATATATATATATATATATATATATATATATATATATAATTCATCAAAAATTAAGCAACATTTTGTTATATTCCTGAATTTAATTCTAAATATCTTCACGACATCTTAAAATTTAAAATATTATGTCTTTAAGATAAAAATTTAATAGACATGCTTTTTTCCCCAATGTCAATACATTTTTTAATACTTTTTACTACTGCTAACAAAAATGTAAACTTTTTTAATGATTTTTACAATTATTTAACCACACGGGTTTCTTCCATTGGTAGTTGAAATAAACGAGTTCCAATTAGTATTTGACCCCAATAAGATTGCACTGTGCATTGTTATCACGAAACTAGATTCCAGTTTTGAACAAATACAACGTCTCATTTTTAATTATTTTGAACATTCTGACTTGATCCATTTCTTTTATTTCTCTTCTTTTAATTACGAAAGACAAATTAATCACAAATTTAACAGGTCTCATTAAATTAAAATATGAAGCGGAATATTGTTAATGAACTTCGATATGAAGGAAAGTATTGTTTGAAAAAATGATAGTTAATAATTAGTTGATAATAACTAATGTCAATGTTCCATAATAATACTAATTTCAAAATTATAAAACTGATACTAATTATTTCTAATTTATCCTAAATTCCGTTTTTAAAACTCTTATTTTAAACAATCATTGGTTATTTAACGCTTTCATTACTAATGTCATTACCAAAATGATCAAAATATTATTTTCATGAATATTTTTACAAAAATTTAATGAGATAAATATCAGTAAACTGCCTTATTAAATTCGGTTCCTTATTAGAAAATATCAATCAAATAAGCTACCTGGGAAAATGTATAACTATTAAAATCCCAATGATGATTAAGTTTTGTAAAATTCTTTTCGAATTAAAAACATATGGATGCAAAGATTCGTCTTTTTAAAGTGCTATAAGCAATTAACTTGAAGATTTCATGGGAAATCATTAGGTTCATTGCCAAAGATAGAAACTTAAAAATCCTAAAGACTGTTCGAGTTATACGTCTGAAAAGAAGAAAGGTTTGATCTGAAGACGAGAATAGATGGTTCAAAGAAAAGTCGTAAGTTACCTAGGACGATGAGATACCAACAGCGATTCATCTCGAGGCGTCTACTTCCCTAATTGAAGTTCTTTGTCTTGTGGCAAAGAATTCCACTCTAACGTTTCTAGGGAGATCTTTTAACTTGTTTACTACTTCTATAGATTCTTTAGTTTGCTTGGAGAAATTTAGTGTTAAGAATCATGTGATATCTCTTTGATAGTATATAATTATTAAAATTTCTTAAACATAAGTTAATTTTAATAGATATTTTTGAGATTTATTGTTAAGGAAAAATTTGGAGAGATATTTGAAAGAGATTATGATATCCATATTGATTTTTGAATTTAGTGCAATTTGAGATATTTTTAGTCGGTATAACAAATGCTGATTGAATTTATTGATTTAAAATAAAATTTTAAGTAATTAAATGCCATCAAAACTATTCAAAATATTTTCTAAACTAAAACATTTGTATGCCAGTTACAAAAATATGATAATATATTGTAAAAAAAAATGCTTGATTATGAAAACTAATTGAATTAAATACAATTAGAGTAATTAAAAAACTGACAATTTAAAATTAAAACATCTTTTTAAATGCTAATCAAACTGACACTACGGCGACATAGAAAAAAATTACTAGAAATTGTCGGTACATAATTATATTACAGTTCTTATAAGAATTCCTATCGTGGTTTTTCAAAAAGAATTAATCCATAAAATCACTTGCTTTGACAGCGATTTTATTATAACAATAAAGGATAGAGGAAACAGAAATGAAAGTAGTAGATTAATATGATAAGTGGTGGAGTTTGACATTATTACTATTTACCCTATATGTGTCAAGTTCATGCTTAGATGTTATTTTCTTGAATTTATTTGGAATCGTATAAAACTGAAATATACATTTGTAAAGAGCCTTTATATTCCCAAGAAAAATCGTACTTACGTATTAGACCATGCAAATTTATCGCCAAATTTAAAGTCGTCGCCAATGAGTTGCCAAACTGCCAATTATGGCAATCCAGCAAAGGTGTAATCCTTTGATCTTTATCGCCAAATCCGTCACCAATGAGCTACTATACTGTTGGCGACCGTTGGCAAAGACGATCTAATGCGTAAGTACCAAAAAAATCTTAAATATTTCTTCTTATATATGGAGTTATTTTAAGCTTTTTTTTTCAAAATAATTTAGCACACTTTCCTAAAAAAATACTTTGAGTAAGATAGAATTAATTGAGCTTATAATTTTAAATTAATTAAATATTCTAAAACAGGAAAGGGAAAAAAAAGAAGGCAATTGGAAAACAAAATTCGAAAAGAATGTATAATAATTTACAACAAAATTGTTTATACGAGCATCCTTGCATTATCTTCTTGAAATTACAAGGATTAAAGTTACATTGTTGTCTTTAAATTTCATCTTCCTATACATGTATTAATTAAAAAAATCAAGATAAAATTAAATTAGTAGAAAATTGTTGAGCTATTTTTGGATTAAATAAATAAAAAAAACATGAATTTCAATTTTAAAAAAGATATAATTCTATAAAAATTATTCACTTCTTCAATATAAATTTCTATTAGCAAAAGGTAGATAATTAAACATTCTTTTACTGCTTTTCATTTGAGTTAAAATTTGAGAACAAAAATCTATAAGCTATTATAATAATTTTCATTCTAAATTTAATTGTCTACATGAAGGTATCCCAAACACAAATATTTCATTTCGTCAGCATTATAATCATTTGTTATAGAAATGAAGTTTAAATATTTTTTTCTTAATGAATTGTCCTTGAAATAAGCTGAAATTTAAGATATAAATTTACAGTAAAACTCCTAAAAATTTATCCTAATAATTGGTACTTAATTTGAAAATAACAATTACCTGGAAACAATCAAGTTTTTTTCTGAAAATCATGATATTATTTCTTCCCAAGTCTACAAATGCACAGTTGCAGAAAATAATTTTAATGAGAAAGTATTTCGTCTCCCAACAATACGATAAGCAATTAAAAGAATTTGAAAAAAAATAATAGGCTGTTTGTCTGAGATAGATTCTTCTTTAGACAATTTAAATGGCCCCTATACCTGAAAGAAAAAAGATGTTAATGTGAAAGCAAGAATGAATAGTTCAATGAAAGGTCATGCATCCTTGGAATCAATTGGACTCTTGGGACTTTTGTTTCCGAATTCATTATTTTTCTCTAATTTAGAACTTCATTCTACTAGCAGGGGTATACATTGTTATTGTTTTCTTTGATTATTTGTTCCCTAGTTTAGGGTGATATTTCTGATGCTTTGAAAAAGTTAACCCAAAATAACTTATTACGGCTTTAGTAACCCTGAAATTTTATGCGATGACTAATTTTAATTGGCTTCAAGTTTGTAAAGTTGGAATTTTATAAACATTTATTTCCACATCTTAAGACGCTAGAAGTTTTCGAATTTTGTACACTTGTATGAAATTTATTGCAAATAATATATTAATAAAACTTTATAAATATTCTCAGAACTTATTTATGAATTAAGTGATTAATTGAAATGAATATTGATTCCAAATTGTGGTGCCAATAAAAAAAACAATTTTAATAAGCTTTTAGATTTAAATTAAAGAATTAAAAGAAAAAAATTCAAATAAATGTTTACATTACATTGTATTGACAAAATTGTTTTTGAAAAATAATTCTTGTCTTAAATTTAATGTTAGAAAATGAAATTTCTCAAAATTATTTTTATTCCCGTTTCCTTCTAAAGTACGTCTAGAGAAGCACCAAAGAAATATAAGGAAATAATAAAGAAATTTTAGAAAATAATAAAGTATGCCAAAGGAATTTTTGAAAAACCTGCAGTTAACATAATAATTAACAATTTTTTGAATATCAAAATTGGTTATAAATATTCAACTAAAAGATATTTTAAAACCATCCTTTTATAGATGAAGTAAATGATAAAAATTTCTTTAATAAAAGGGTTAATTGTAACAAATAAAAGT
The DNA here is from genome assembly GCA_026289955.1 of Argiope argentata. Classification (NCBI taxonomy): domain Eukaryota; kingdom Metazoa; phylum Arthropoda; class Arachnida; order Araneae; family Araneidae; genus Argiope; species Argiope argentata. The sequence continues at coordinate 142,842 of JAOUZG010015269.1, read as the reverse complement.
TTAAGAATGTAACAGAAAATATATTAGATAAGATTAAGAATGTAACA
>JAOUZG010015269.1:129389-142785 GCA_026289955.1 Argiope argentata | reverse complement strand
AAAATATATTAGATAAGATTAAGAATGTAACAGAAAATATATTAGATTAGGCTAGCAATTTTCCTGTTCTTCTTCAACAACAATTTTAGATGTAAAATATTTTTTTTACTCTCCTGATGCCTCTGCTACTGCGTTTTAAAATTTAGCTAAACATTTTTGCAATTTTAAAGCTAAAAAAATTTATTTGATTTTCTGTTTAAGAAACTTTTTGTTTTCGATTCCAAAAATTCCAGAAAACAATCTTGAAATACATTTATCGTATCTGTAATACCAAAATAGTAATGCATAAATTCTGAGCTTTCAGAATTCTTTTCAACTATTATCATTCATGCTGAAATCGGAAAATATAAGATTTAAAAGTTTAATAGGAAAGTCAAAACTTCGAGAATTGCGCTACAGACCAAACATAAGGGAAAAAAATCAACATTTTCATTATTTCGGTTCTGGGTAATCGAATTTCAATTACAACTTTCAAGTTTTACAATATATATATATATATATATATATATATATATATATATAATATGTTTGTCGCTACAAATTTTTAAGAAACCTGAATTATTTTCTAGAAATAAAATTTCTAGTTTTTCATGTAATTGAATTGGAAGGGCAAAAGCCGAAAAATAAATTCATTGTCGACCTGAAATTGGCCTGAAAAAGTGCACAAGTTAGTATAAAAATTATATTCCTGATTTTTTTTTAAATTCTTGTTCAAGAACCTAGACAATTTTTATATAATAAATAGTTATTTTAAGTACTACAACGTAGTTAGATGAAATTTTTTGGCAAATGTGAAAGTGGCTTGTTAGTGTTTAGCAATCACTTGTACATATAAAAATCTTCCTTTAATGTATCAAATTTTTAGTAGGATTTTCGGCACTGAAAATCTTTAATAATGGAGAAAATGTATCTTTTCGAAAAGCTGTATTTTGAAATAACTTATGAAATCAGAGAAAATAACCTTTCAATTGTGTATTTTTTAATGAAAAAATATTTCCTCTGCTTTTTTTTTCTTTTAATCAATTGGAAAAATCGTAAATCTAGTAATATTTCGTGTGGAATTGAAAAAAGTTAATAAATGAATTGCGTACAAAGAGAAAAAACTATCCTCTATTTAAAAATAAAGTAAAAAACCAATTGAAAAACAATGATTGTGCAAAGAGTTCATTCTTTTTAATTGTATTTTTGCTCTTTTTTTTCTGTTAAACAATTTTAAAAATGAGGAATTTAAGAAAATGCCATACAAAATTCATCAAAAAATTTAAAAATATATATTTGCAAGTATGAAAAAATGTTCTCGATTTCAAACTATTTGCATATAGAGTTAAAAACTGATTTAAAAACAACGATTCTTCAAAGAGTTATTTTTTAATTGTATTTTTTAAAATTATTTTTCGGTCTTCCTTTTTTTTCTTTCAAGCAATTTTAAAATTAAGGAATTTAGGAAAGTTTCATGCTAAATTTATCAACTTATAAATTTTATGCAAGCAGGAAATTTTTTCTTCTATTTCAGAAGTTACAAGTAGGATAAAAAGCTGATTTTTAAAAAAACAACGAATCTGTTGTATTAAATTTGAAATAATTTAAAATTATTATATTTATAAATTGAAATACAGAGAAGCACTAAATAAAAGCCAATTTTAAGGTAAAAGTACTTAAAATCTAAATAAAAAGTATAAATATATGGAGAATCCAGACCATTAAAAACTATATCCAATTTTAAAATAGAGAATTTAAAAATATATATATACTCCAATTTTAATTTTTCTTTTTTTAATAATTTTTTTCCTCTTGCACTTCTTGCCTAATTTTGTTTAGGTAAAGGGATTTAGTTATTTTGTTTAAATATTCAGCTTTTTACATTGTTCTAATATTCAGTTCGTAATATTTATATAATAAATCAGTAGAAATATATAGTACTTATTGATAGAAAATCATTTATTTAGTTCAAACAATTAAACAAAGAAATAAGATACAGAAATTCCCTTGTGGACAAATTATACAATATCCCAAATATGATTAATGTTTATTAATTTAGTTTCATTTCCAAGATAAAATAAATTTATTGATTCTTGCCCAAAATAAAGTTATAAAAAATTAATTTAGGAGATAAATATTCATAAAAGCTATATCTTTCCTTATTTTCGTTTTAGAATATTATGCATAGAAACTCTTCAGTCAAGCAAAATGCAAAATAAACTATCATTAATTATTCTTTTTTACTTCATTTAAAAAAAGATTTCTCAAATTAATAACCACCTTTTATAGTTAGTTTATACTACAACATTATCTATAAAATAAATTATTTTATATGGTATAATTCTGTATCAAGCAGAAATGATAAGAAAATGCATTATAAATTATTCAGTTATATTCTCTAAAAGTCATCTGTTTAAAAAAGATTAATTAATCATCATTATCTTAATAAAAGTTTACACCAAATATATGAAGTCCCACATAATTCAATTAAAAACTGAGCCATAAAATAAATACCGTCGAAAAATTCGGCATTTAAAATATTCTCCAAACGTTAGAAAAATATTTATCTTTCCTGTTTTTCTTTCTTTTGTTGTAAATTTAATGAGCTTTTGCCAAAATTTATGAATTCAGTTTTTTTTATTTTAATTTTTAAGAGTTAGTCATAAAGTTTCCTTTTCTTTAAACTATTGACTTATTTCCTAAATCCCATTTCTCTTGATAATTATATTTAAAAAAATCTCATTTTTTCAAAATTGCCAGTGACTTGAACTATTATTTAACTGAAAGGTTCGTTAATTTTATTACAGATTCTATTGAAATTTTACTTGAAATTAGTTTTAAACCATTGAATACTTAATTCAGTTTAAACAATTTTTCCGTTAAGATTTTAAAGATAATAATGAATAAAAAATAAACAATGCTGAATTATTAATTCTTGGAAATAAAAGTTCTAAAAAAGCAATAGGTCACGAATTAAAATGTTTTAGTGATTATAATTGCTCTAAAATCAAATTTTAGTATTATTTAGTGCTAATTAATTTAGATTTTTAGAAAATATTCTTACGTAATATCCTATTTAATTATTTAATATTTTTCAATCAGTTAATGAATTTAATTTAAAAAGTTAAATTAATTAAACATTTTAATAATTTTAATTGGTAAAACACAATCAATAAATGCTGCTTTTTTATAATAACATTCGATTTTGCTTTTGTCAGTAGACGCCTTCTAAAAGGATTATAATTAATAAAAAATTTAGGGAACACCTTAATTTCAATTAATTTTCTTAAATGGTCAATTATAAAAGTATTTTTACATTTCTTTCTAATTTATCCTTAATTATTTTTCAGAAAAAGTCTCTTTAAAAATATTATAACATTAGGGAATAAAATGTCATTTTTTTCTTTATTGAAAGTACTTCACACAGAAATGTCCTAAATATGATGCGAAATGTATTTTCATCGAAATTTAATAAGAAAAAAATCCTAATTTTTCATCCAATTTTTCTACCTTATTCAAAAGATTTCAAATCAACAATAGCAATCACCTAGAAAAAGAATCATATTTTTTAATCCAACTTTTATTTTGGTTTTTAAATACTCAGGAAGTAAAAAAAGCTGAATCAAAGCTATATCCTACCAGTAGAGGGATATATAATTATCTTGAAATATGCATGGTGAATCGATCTTCTACCGATAATTTGATCTACATGGACCTTAAAGAAAAACAACAACAAAATATTTTAGTTCGGTCACATATTTTAAAGAAAAGTTGTGAGTCAGTGAAAGCTATAGGACTCCGAAGATGTGACTTTCTAATTTGAAATTTTATGTTTATTTTCTTATGAGTAGGTCAATATTATATAGATAATTTGAGTTGCATGACCCTAAAAAAATAAAAAAATAATAATACGGACATGAATTTATAATTCAAAGAAAAGTCGTGAGTCAGTGAAAGCTATGGGACTCCGAAGAAGCAGATTTCCAATGCATTCAAAATGTATGTCCTTTGTCTCGTGAAAAAAGAATTCGATTTAGGAGGCTCTAAAGATATTCTTTTCACCTGTTTACTAGTTTCTAAAATTCTTTTCGTTGTGGGAAAGAAGTTAAAGTAATCAATTACTCTTTCGATCTGTATCCTACTTTCAATGATTAAAAAAAGAATAATTACTGAATTGAATTACAATTTCTATTTCATTAATTTTCATTAGGTAGTCTTTGAAATATTATATAACTGAATTCTAGGAATTACTATTTGTAGTATTTCACTTGTATTAATTCATTAATATAAATTGATACAAATGGGAAAAACAATATTACATGAGATAAAAGTTATGAATCTATGAATCAGAAAAAGAAATTTTAGACTTAAATTAATGCTATTATATGTCATATTGGAATTTCATTTAAACCTATATTCCTTTTATGTGTTTAATTATGCTTCTAAAAATGATAAATACAAAGCACTATCGCCACTTTGTGATAGAAAACTTTTATTTTCAATTTTTATCTTATTTTTAGAATTTTTCAACATATATATATTTTTTTAACTACACGTTTACCCTTTCAGTAAGCTTATTTAACAACAAAAAGAGAAATAGGCGAATTAAATACAATAATTATAAAGAATAATATTAAATAAACATTAAAGAATATTTTACAGAAATATGCATTGATTTTTCTTTCAATTCCTGTTATTTAGCACATATTTAGCCAATCATGAAAATATTCAAATTTCCATGTTACCATTTAATCGATGACCGAAGTAGTAAACGTTATAAACTATATTAAAAAATATTTCCTTCAAAGGAGGACATAGTACAGAATGAATCGAGACTCTATGCTACTTCGGGTATTTAACCTAGTGCAACTAAATAGAAAGAAAAATTAATGATCAAAAAATCATTTCAGGTTTACTTTCTTTGATATTAAAAGATTCTTTTAATTATTTTCCTTTTCTGCTCGTTCCTCTTTTAAATGCCATACAAGTAAATGGATTTCCTTAAAAAACAAAATCAATCTAAAAATCGAGATTAGGAAATATTCAATTAACTTACAAAATAACAAATTTTGAGCTAAAGTAAACAATCATTTCCTTTTCCTTTACAAATGGCTTGAATTAAATTTAAATCACTGTAATTTCTGTCTTGAATAACTATAATTTTATTTCGTTTGAGTCTTATGTTATCCATATATCTGTCTAAAAACTTATCTATTCTGAAGATTTGTAAATGCAACTGGAGGAGATCGACTGTTTTTTTTCAATCGATGTCCATGATATTCCTTAAAACCCAATAATAACATTGTGAATTTTTCTTTACAGCAAGTAAATTGAAAAATTGAAATATTAAATGATAAATTCTTCCTATACATTGAATTCAGAAAGTATGAGAAAATTTAATTCGTAACAATTATTTTTCTACCAATTATTCTTTCGGTGATTATATAAGATATTTTATGAATGAATCCAAAAAAAGTTCTTATAAATAATCTCATATTAGAACACAAAACGTATGCAGATTTTTAATCTTAATTATTTTTTATAATTTATGATTCATATTTACAAATATTATGAAATCTTCAAATTAATTTTTTCTTAAATTTATCACATAGCGCCGCAGGTAGAAAATGCAATTCAATTAAACTGTTATTCCTTTAATGATTAAAATTAATAATTCACATTTATTTGTATTTAATTTCACGAAGCAAATCGCCCAAAGCAACAGTCTATAAAAAATGCTACATAAAATTTCATTCTTCTCAGTCCTCTTGTTTACTGAACTTTAAAATATAGTTGCTTTTGTGGAATTTTAATGATACGCACAAAATAAACCACAATAAATCTTTTTAAAAAAATTTTGGTATTTAATCAACTGAATTCAATAATACCAATCACCTTGAAGAAAGCATTTTTTATGCAACGTTCGCATAAAGCTAACATTTGCACGAAATAGAAGGCCACGCCTACATAAGGAAAAGCACGTGATAGAATGGGAAAATGTCCCATAGTTGTCTCATAGAGGCAACTATATGCCATTGTCCCATTGTTTTACGTGATCTTACTTTGGTAGGCGTGATCTTAAGTGGAAAAGCATTTGAATTCCTTATTCTAAGCAGATGGTATCAGCTTATTGACTTTAATTCATCCTCTGTCGGAATGTTAATTTACATATATACTTACAACAAGAGCTACAGAGTAAAATTAAGTTGGCTTTTTTTTTCATTCAGTGTGAAAATATACCTTTATAATGCCTTCTTTCTGCAATAATTTTATGAAGATAAGTCTTAGAATCTTAGAATAGAACTTTAATTAGTGGCATTTCCGATACTATGGATCATGTTCGCTATAGAAATGCGAACATGATCCATAGTATTGGAAATGCCACTAAGTATATTCTGGCATTGCCTGAATATATGCTTGCTTGAACAAAATGCATTTTTTATAGTACTGATAATCATCGACAGTCACAGGGTGCTTTAAAAAGAGACCTATGCTAACCTAATATTGGTCAATTAAATAATTAATAAGTAAAAAATTTAGGCCTTTTAAATTACTGACCGTGTTAAATATATCTTTCTCGATCAGGACTGCTATTTACAGAACAGCAGTGATATAACGATTAAATCAAAATTTATAAGTTATTTTTTAAAGTGAGAAAATTGTACCTGAAAAAGTGCTTAGTGCTGTAGATATTGAAAATGTGCTACATTAACTATTAAGAATCATGAATCATAAAACCTGATTCTACTTTTTCATTTTATTAATTGCAGGGATAAAGTTTGAATCAAAATAGTTTTGCTACTCTTATTAGCAGAAGAATCTCAACGGCATTGTGATGATATCTTCAGAATTTTAAAGGCTCTTCGGAATATCACATGGTTCTGGAAAAATATTTCAAAGTAATAGTGTTGTTATTACTTCTGGCAATTAACAAACCCGTTTGCAGATCTGTCAGTAATTGAAGCCGAGTGAGCGTCTCTTATTTTTTCAGTAGAGCCAACTAAGGTAAAGAGTAAGACTTAGCTACTTCCTTCGTCACATTCGCTTGCGCAACCCCTTTTTACAGGGGGTGCACTTAGAAGAACAGATAGAACATCCATGCCCGAGCTGGGGCTCGAAGCCGGGAGATTAAGATTACAGGAAAGACTCGCTACCCCTATGCCAAGACTCCGGCTACAAGGTAATAAATATTAAATAATAGTTATTACAAAAATCCATACGTTTTTGGTATGCTTTGGATCTTCAATGAAACTACTAAAATGTTAGTTGTTTCCCTACTTTCATTTGTAGAATAACATTTTTATTTGTTAATCTTTTAATTTTAGCATCGTATTTTTTAAAGGAAAACAAAATTTAATTTATTGATAACAATTATTTCTATTCAAGACAAAGAGCATGACATTTTTGTGTCCTTGAGAACATCACCAACATTATAAAACAAGAAAGGACTAAAGAAAAAAAACTTACAGAACAGAAATTAGTTACTAGATAAGGCATTCTCTCCTCTATTTCTTTCTGAACAAGAGGATATGGCATGTTGGTTCATAATGAAACTTTTCCGCAAATTACTTTACAGAACTTAATTAAAAAATTCTTCTTCGAATTAGAACTCAACTCTGTTGTCCTTCATAAGATGATTAAACATGAAAAAAAGATTACATTTTGAAGCAATGTCTGAAGAAATGAAGCAGGCATGTGGGGAAATTCTGGGAAAAAAATAGGTATAGTTTCTTTAACTAATGAGGAACTTGGTGTTTTATTTTATAAAGAAAGTAGATTTTCCTGTAAGCTATTATATTTACCTAAACTGAACAATCTTATTTTCTCTGTTGTTGTTAAATAAGTAACACCAGAAAACTTAATTTGAGAATATTTTTTTTTGTATTTAGTGGTCTTTTATTATGAAAAACGATATATAAACGGTCAATTATTTTATTTTGATGAATAGTTATAAATCTATCAATTATTTCTTTTCTCAATACACTTTTTATTAATTATTAGAAAGAAAATATATCATTTAAAAAGAATTTATTCTTTTACAAAGTCAAAAGTTTCTTACTTAAAACTTTGCCAATTGTGCCAACTAATTTATATTGACAGCCACACATTCCTATATTTTATTTCTATTATCAAGATCCTCTTATCTCTACATATTAAGCTTACAAATATAAATAAGGCATTTATAGATATGATTTCTTACTACCAGCATTGCTAATTTGTTAAATTATTTATTTAAAATTTAAATTAAGAAGAAAATAATTATAGTAAAATATTGACAAAAGTTAGTAACATGCATGATTGCAAAGAATTTTTGTGGTTTTTTTAATGCTCATCAATTGTTGAAATGGCTAAACTTTATTAAATTTCAAAAGAAATAAAAAAAATGGCCAAAACTGTACAGTAATTGATAACAGTAAAATAGTGGTTTAGGGAATTTTGTCTAAAATTAAATATAAAAACCTCAACCAAATATTGACAGCTTGTCTAGACATCATTTACTTTCATATATAAAAACTAGCAAAATGAAGAGAATAGTTGGAAGTGGAGGACCAATTTTCCTTTTTATTTTAATATATATACATTTTTTATTATGAAAGTTACAGTCAAAAAATTCAATAATATTTATCTGCAACAATAAAGATCTTTTTTAAAGACTACTTACGTTTGATTTCATATTCTTTACGAATGGAAATAATTTAATTTGCCAAGAAGTTCTGACATTCATTCCAAGGGTATTCTTGAAAATAAATTATTCTAAATGTTTCTGCATCTTCGTTTTCACCGTCACAACTTTTTTAACCTTTTTTTATTTTAATCAAATGTTTACAGAAAATATATTTAATATAAAAATTAATCTTAAATTAAATAAATAAAAATCTTTGTTTACGAATTTATGCAATGAAGTAAAATTTATACAATACAAAGCACTTCTAAACGTATAATTTTTAATAGAAAAAAGTTTTTATTTCATCCATAAGTATCTGTGGTGAGCATTATCAACAAGATAAATATTTTCATCAATTTTTATTCATTATAAAGAGATTTTTTATTCTGTTTATTGTAATATATTTTTCAATCTTTAGATCGGAAAGATAGAAACTCGAAAGCAAAAATTAAATGTTGTTGCAAATAATATTTGACATTTACCTGTTATTTATTTTGTTTTCTCTTGTTGTTTTGCTCTAAATTTCTTTCTAAAAAAAGAAAATCCATTCCATGTTCAGAAACCCTCTAGAGTCTTCTATTAAATCTTTTTATAAGAGAAATCCTGTATCAATATCAGATAGTAACTGAATTAAAACTCTGTTTTGATATATTTATTTCTCTCGAATGGCATGCCATGTATGTATAAAGTGCTTTTTTTTCTTTCATTAAGATACAAAGGATAAAACACATAAGCATTGAAACTTCAAAATCATTCTACGAATAAAAACCGTGTTAAACTAAAAGACATTCTGCGAGTCGATAAATATTTAAATATTTGTTATAGAATAAAATAAATCCAAACAGCAAAAAGTTATCATTACATGATTTTGTAAAAGTGAATTGTTTTTTTTTATTACAAAGCCTATTGCAGACTCTACAAAATGCAAAAAATGACAATAAAATAGGTTTTTAGAGATTTTAATAATGTTAATAATCCATATCAATACAAAAAGAATTGAAAGTTAAAGTAGAACTAATATAGTGGAAAATTTTCCTGTGTGATATTTTACTTAATATAGTATAAAAATTTCATTGATTAGCTATATATAAAAACTGAGTATAAAATAATTCATAAATAGAAGCTTTAATAGGACACATTTAGTACTATAACCTTGATTGTATCATCAAAATAGAAATGAAAATTTAAACTTGATCCTGGGAATGAAGAAGTCTAGCCTAGATTCCAACATCTTTGGTGGCACTTATATCTTCTTCAAAAAACATCGCATATCAAATCACTGTTATATACAATGACTATTTTTTCATCAATTTATTTTTTCCTAATTTATTATTTTTCACAATTAATTAATTTATTTCTCAGAATTTGTTTATTTCTTAATATATCATTTCTTAGAATTTATTTATTTCTGAATATATCATTTCTCAGAATTTATTTATTCCTGAATATATCATTTCTTAGAAAATATTTTAATTCCTAAATATATCATTTCTTAGAAATTATTTTTTTCTGAATACATCATTTCTCAGTATTTATTTATTTGTGAATATATCATTCTTCCGAATTTCTTTATTACTAAATTTATTATTTCACAGAATTAATAATTACTAAATTTATTATTTCTCAAAATTAATTAATACTAAATTTATTATTTCTCAGAATTAATTTTTACTAAATTTATTATTTCTCAGAATTAATTAGTACTAAATTTAAAATTTCTCAGAATTAATTATTACTAAATTTATTTTTCAGAACTTATTTATTTCTAAATTTATTATTTTTTGAATTTATTTCCATATTAATTCTTTCTCGGGATTTATTTATTTATTAGAATTTATTTATTTATAATGTATTAAAGCATCTTCATTGTCTACAGAATTATATAAAATTTCTTAATAAGCATATACAATATCTTTAGCAAGTATATATATTATCCAGCGATTAAAAAAAACGTCACTTAATCAATATTTCACAAACTAATCATTTCATGAGTTCATTCTTATTATTATTGTACAGAATTATTTTCATTTTCTTGTTAAATTTAATTTCATATAGTTGCGAATTTATTCCAAACAACTCGCTTTGTGAATTAATTGCTTACAATCCAACCCATAAGCTCAGAATTCAAAATCAATGAATTAAAAAAATACTTCATTCATAATAAAACAAAAACAACATTATCAAATAAATTACATTTCATATAAAACACAGATATATAATAACATTAGAGAATTCAATGTAATGTGACATTTGTCGAATAAATATTATTTCAATTCCATTTATTTTTCTAAAGTAACATTTCGCTTATCTGTAATTTATTAAAAGGGCTTAACTTTGGCAGCTAGAAAATTTTATCACCCTTGATACCCTTATCATTTGCCTTTTCATCTATCGTCTGAATTTATAAAGGGATTTTTGCTATTCATGCAATAAAATAACACTGAACAGACTATGCATAAAGGCATGATAAGAATTACACATAAACATTCTATCTCTGATTGGAATAATCAGATAAGTTTGTGTGAAAAGATTATCAAATAGGATTAGTTTGTATTATATTTCTTTGCAAAGCGAAATCGAGTAAAAGTTGTTTTATTTGATACAGTTGGTACTCACTAAATATTAGACTTGTGTAAAAGTATAAAAATCGGAAATATTTTAACTGCAAATTTCTAATTTATAATTAAGTTATCTTCCTTGAACTTCGTCAATCCTTAGGTAAATCTCATAAGAATTAAAAAAAATTGAGTTCCAAAAAATATTTTACCATATAAGTTAACTAGTTATAAAAGCAATCATTTTTCAGCAAATTTTACCAAAATTTTTATACGATGATATATAGTTTTAAATACCAGTTTTTTTTATTGAATAGGGATCCGTAAGAATGTTGAAATAGCACGATGCGTTCTAAAAAATACGCCATAGTTAAAAATGTATTTTATATTCGGCATCATGGGTCTTTTTCTTTATTTTACTTTATTACTTCAATTATGAAGAACTTATTTCTATAGCATGAAAAAAGTATTTAAACTATATATCCCTAGATTTTGTTGAAATAGAAGTAGAAAAAAAAAGCCTTATTTGAAGCCTTACTGGGAAATTGAATGTCCCTTAAGCCTACTTTTCCTTTATTTTTTCTTTCTTGTGAATCTAAGAAGATAATTTTATTACATTTCTGGATCTTCCATGTACCTTGGGTCTTCTCTTTTTCCCACGAGATGTCGTGCTTTCGTATGTTTGTCCAGTAACAGGTTTGCCTGACATTAAATACAGTTGACAGCTACCCAGAAGGGGAATAACTCAACTCGGTATGCTACTTCATATCTTACGGGAAAAAAATTGAAAAAGGAATCTAGCGCCTTATTTACTTTAATATATTAGTTATTCTTGGTAATTAGATTTTTTAATTGAATTGAAAAATAATTCTGATAATTTTCTTTAATTTACACATGGAATATTAAATTTAAATCTTTTTCATGCAGAAAAATATAGCTATCTACAAGATACGAATGTTTTCGTTCAAATTATATGTCGCTATTCGATATATTTCGTAATCTGGCTCATATGTATGGCAGCTTTAGTATGGTAAATTCCAAACCTTTTTTTAAAGAAAAGTAAGAGAAATGAATGATATTCTGGCAGTGCGCAATGTGGTATTAGCATTGCTCAACCTGTTCATGAACCGGTTAATGAAGCTTCACAGTACAGGTACGAAAAATATGATATAATGACAAATTGCCGAATTTTTTTTAACTATGGGATTGTCAGAGAGAAGTGAAAATGGTTCTTTTTATGGTACACCGCATGTTATATTCCAAATATTACTGATGAATTTTTATCCAAATTTGTGATAAAATATTTATTAATTTGTAAATATATTTTTTTTGGTATTGAGGGAAAATATTTGTTATTGCACACCACATCTTGTATTCCTAAAACTATTGTCAACTTTTGAAGCTTTTTTGTGATAAAATATTTATTTATGTGAGAAAATCTTCTCTAACTTTATGGTAGAACTTATTCAAAATTTGAAAGTATTCAAATATGAAACAGCAGCATTATCCTCCACTTAGTGATTGAATTATATTCATTTTGTATTTTGTTCTGAGAACTTCAATGAAACCCTCCAGTTTATAAACGCTTCCCCCATAGGACTAAGCTTTCTCAAAGAATTGAAATTAATACTTTTCAAAGAAATTTAATCAGTTTATAAGAAAATTGTCAGGAGATCTCCACAAACATCTTTCTCGGTGTGTGTGTCTTTTTATCATGTAAGAAAATGATGTTTTTGACGTAAGAAGATTTTGAATAATTGAAGGCAACGAAAAATTAAAGTTCAAAATAGCGTAGACAATCGCATATTTTTATACCTACTTTTACCAGTATTGCGTTGTTATTATTATATATGCTCCTTTTTCAGCAGATGTGGTTAAAAAAATTAACCTGTTTAAGGTTGATCGACTATTTTGGGGCAAACCATGTAATTTTGAGCTGTGATCAGGTGACGAGGACGATACTTGAGCTGGAACCCTCTCTGCACACCACACCAGTGAAAAACGTTTGCCCAGAACGGATTTAACCTACAAAAAAACCTTACGCGAAGGTTCTTCGGTGGAGGGGAGCCTCTATTCAGAATCTAAAAGGCTCAAGAGCTGAGACTCTACTTACTGGCCACTGTTACCCCCTTTATATTTTTGTAATTATTCCTACATTAAAAGGTCATTCTTTTAAAGATCCGATTATATATATATA
>JAOUZG010015269.1:112786-128989 GCA_026289955.1 Argiope argentata | reverse complement strand
AGGCTGGCCATAATTAAACTGGCAGTGATCACAGTGCTCTGTAGCACGATCATTTTACGAGAATGACGCCACATATTGTAGGAAGAATAAACAAGGCAACGAAGGAGGGGACGAAGGATTCCACGAAAAAAATAGTTCCAAAAGTCACAGCTAGGGGAATATGGGGCGATGTGTAATAGAAAATAGAGGGCTAACAAATGAAAATCAATACGGAAATAAAATTACCTTTTATTTTGAGCATTCAAAATAACGTAAGCAGCTGTTGTACCCATAATCTTGCATGAAAATAATTTTTCCCAGGCATTGTCTTTGCTAAAGTGCCGAAATATCAAGGCTGTTAAATATGTGGCTACATTTCTCTCCGGTAACAGGACAGGTTACCAGTCCTGTCGGGATAATGTTCTCATGGTAGAATGGACCTTTGATAAATTTCGCTATGAGCCCACACCAAACAGTTACCTTTGGAGAATGTAAGGGAATTGTCGTGACTGCATGTGGTGATATGTCATCCCAAATTCGGCAGTCCTGGATATTAACAGTTCCATTCAGTTAAAAGTGGGCCTTGTCTCCCCATAAGATTTTCCACGGCCAAGCATCATCCACCTCCTTTCTGGCAAGCAAAGTGAGAGCAAAAGTCAATTGCTTTTCGTGGTCGGTGTGCCGTAACTCTTGTACACGGCTGATCTTCTTCAGATAGAAGAGGATAATCTTTAGCAAGATTTGCCATACCGTACAGTAAGGCATATATTTATTCCGAGCTACTCCACGAGCGCTAGAAGTGGCAGATATAGTGTCTTGTCCTTTGTCGACAATCACCGTGGCAACTGTTTCGATTGTATCCCGTGGTAAATGTTTTCGCCGTCTGCCTGACTGAACCTTCAGAGAACCTGTTTTCTCAAACTTTGCAACCATTGCTTTTAGCCCATTAACTGACAAAGAACCGTTACCTCTACGCATTTTTTCTTTTTTTGTGTGTGATTTCTAAAAGTACGAAGAACGCTTGACTAAAGAAGGCGACATTTCATATAAACTTTCAATCCGATTGTTTCAGAAAGTAACACATTGTCGTCTTTTAAAGCCCAAGCAGCTGGCACTGTGCCAATGGATGTAAAGCGAAATTTGAATAAAGAACTTCTTTCGCTCAGCGTTCTCTGTTACCCAATACGTGAAATTGCAGATATAGAGACTTTATCGGTGTTTATGTAAATTTTTCTCCTCTTTAAAAGTGTCGCCATACTGCACTTGAACTAAATCCATAAATGTCCAAAGTAAAAGGTAATTTTATTTCCGTATTGATTTACATTTGTTAACACACTTTTTCTATTACACAACACCACATATTCCTCTAGCGGTGACTTTTGGAACAAATTTTGTTTCTCGGAATTCTTTTTTTCCCGTCGTTTTCAATCTTCCTACAAAATATGACTTCATTCTCGCAAATAGATCGCGCTATAGAACACTGTGAGCACTGTCAGTATAATTATGGCCACCCTGTACATATAACAAAATAATGTAATATATCTATAAAATAATAATATAAAATAATAAATATCTTTAGTATACAGGCATGCAAATGCCTATGAGCTTTCTTCTGTGCGCTTTATTCAACAATTAAGAAATTCAATACATCAATCAATATTAAATTATATATAAACCTAATATTACTTCTCTATTGCTTTATTCATGTTTTTGTTTTGGGTGCTAGTTACCTGGTGGTAAGGTCACAGCACATGAGCCATAAGGTTTCAGGTCCAGAACTCAGTTCCACCGAAGTAATGTTTCTAAGGGAGTCGTTTTTACGCTAAATTCGTCAGGGCCAAACATGGTTTGGTGTGACCAGCTTAGGTATCGTCTGGTCATCTGTTAAAAATAAGGAGGTTTGTCCCAAAAGAGTCTAAGTATTGCTTTATAACGGGATGTTAATTTAACCAATTTAAAGAAAAACTAATCCTTCCTTGTTGTATCATATTTGTTTAAATGGATAATAAAATATTTTTAGTTGATAATAATGTATCTTTAATTTCAAATTTTTAACTTCACATTTTGTCAGACACAGAGGAGAAATAAATTCTCACTAGGTAAACGAAGTCATGAAAATAGAGACGTGACAGCACAAAATATCTTGAGAAAAAAAACCCAACTAAGTGTCTATAAAACTCGGCAAAAAAATCAGATCATCGTAATTAAATCTTACTCAAAGTTTGCAGCTATTTTGATCAAAATTATTTCAGTAATGATGTTGCTTCTTATTGCATTTTCGGTAATCTACTCAATTATTCCTTTTCATTTATGATTAATGAGTGTTTTCGAATAAAAAGTAATTCAATGTTCTCTTCTGGGTTACATTGAATCGAATTAATCAGCTAATTTATTATTCAGAAAATTCCCTAGGTGTAGGTTTGTCTTTATCGCAAAACAAAAGTACATAAAAATAAGCAAAAATATCTTCATTCAATTTCAAATTTATTGTTAACCAATTTAGATGCAATACTATGTCACTGTTTTTAATTCCATCAAATATACAACTGTTAAAAAAATTAGCACTTTATTTATCACAAAAAATATTAGCGGTAAATAAGGTGATAAGAAACATTACAATATTAGTCAAATAAAAACATCACTGAAAAAACAAAATAATAGAGGTTTTTGTTAGGACTTGGAAAATTTTAATACAGCATTAGAAAGATAAGAAAACATTTTCTAATTTCATCAGTGATCTTTTCTCTTTCATAACCAAAACTACAGAAGCTTACGAAATTTGAAAAAAAAGTAACTTTTTTTATTAATTTCTCATAGCAAAATTAATTTAGTAGTTAAAAGTTTAATTACTTTTAAAGAATCAAAAATACAAACCTTCAAAAAAATTTGATATGCAATTTCAATAATTAAAATATTATTTCCATTCAGCTACTATAGCTGAGGGGGGGGGGCAGACTTGAGTTTATTTTTCTAATAATGTACTCTTTTTTTCGCAATGACACTTGTCACACGTTCCAAAAAATGTGATTGAATTAAGAAACCCATAATCGATGTAAATTTTGTTAAAGTAAAAAAAATAATTCTAAATACTTTTGGTGTTAATATTTCCTAATCAGCTGAAAAGAGAGAAGACGAAAATTGTCCACCTACTCTATAATAGAATTTTTATCCCGTCGACATAAAATAGTGAGCCTTAGGTAAGGTCGGTGACCACTGGCGTCATCATTGGCGCCTGGCATATTGCATTGGTGAACATTAGTGGTGAAATATAGATGTTTGGCGTGAATCTAGAATTTTTACTGAATATGCCTTATCAATATACATTTTAAACGCGTTTTATTTGACCTATTATAAACAAAATTGAACAAGGAACTACGGTTGTAGCAACAAGATTATTCTGAATTTTATTCATTTAACTCATTGTGTTTACTGAATTACTGCATTTACATACATGAGAATGTATAAATTTGTAGGTGAATTCTTCAAATGGATTTGCGTCCAAAATATGATTACAATCTACATTTAGATGCTAAATTTGTGCACTACATATTATTTATCTAGTTATTAATATTTTGTGTAGCCTGCTAGAGAGTTTTCCGAAGAATGGATCAACTTCAAATTTGATGCAAACACCATACACAAAATTTAATATGTTTGACTCAAATATTTTTCCATGTTAATAAATAGACTAAATGCCATAAATGTATTTTTTGAACAAAGGAAGGTTTTAAACCCGTTCGAATTCTCTTCCAAGCTCGAATTTTGGAGATTACATTATTTTATTTGTTCTTCGTATACGAGAGAATAAAAAGTAGTTATCTGCAATTTGTAGATTTCAGTTATTTATTTTTCATGATTTTAATACATGCATATTGCCTTCACTTTTTTAATACCTTTTTTATTGAAATAAATCTGAAATTCTTTTTGCAATATATTTAGGACATTTATTATTTTATTTCCAACAAACCCTGTACTGGCCTTTATTTAAAAGAATTTTAATTAATAATGATACATTTTAATCTTCCTATTGTATCTTTAACATATTTCGTTTTTTTAAATAAAAATTAGAGTTTGTAGTCATAATTTTGTTGTCTGTTTGGAAGTTTGTATTTCCCATCCTTCCGAATTGCAACAAACTCTACCATAGACATAATTTAAAAGACGTAGACTTAATATATTAATGAACTTTTTAATTATGAAACTTACTTTTTAATTAATGAACTTAATATTAATACTTCATTGAGCTTCAAAACAGCAGATATGGTAATTTTCAAATAAACACAAAGTTAATTGTTGATAATTGTTATCCATAATGAAATCGCGCATACATTTTTTAAAATTTGTTATCATGTGACAGCATGATGTTGTATGGATTAGAAGGTTTCAGCGTCTAAGAAATGTAAGGGAAAAAAATATTTTACCCCCTTTTACTACATTGCTTTATTATTACGCATGGTTCTTTGACTGTAGAAGCGTTTATAAAAGGCCGACGAAGAACAACGACATCGTAGTTATTTCATCTCAAAATTGGTCAATTTCTAAATCTTTGTTGGCTAGCTAGAAAAATTAAAAACCAAATTTAAAAAATATATTTATTAGAGAGGATGGGGGTAGAGAAGCCTCGTGATTGTTTCAAATCAATTTAAATTGGTTAATGACTTAAATCAAGTAGGATAAATAAAGGCATAAAAATATAATATCCTCTCATGATAACTTGAATATTTACTATCTATTATTTCCTTTTTTCTTTTTTATTGTTTCGTTACTAATGTTTGTAGTCAATAAGAATAGCAGTAGAGTGTAATTAGGTTTTAACGCTAAAGTTGTTTTATCTTTTAAAAATTCCAAATTATATATTGGTTTAAGGAAATGAAAGCATCAAAACTTCCTAAAAGTTTCCGCATTTATTTAATATAACCGTTCCGTATAACATCTATGTACATTAGCTTTATGCTACAAAGTTTTTCCTTAAACCCTTTAATGAAATCCTGTATGATATTCAGTATAATTCGATTAACATTTTCCATTTTTATTCTATTTTCCTTGAACTAATTAACGTCATCAGTTTCTTTTAAGTAAACATTTAGAAATTTATATAAGACACACATCGTAGTTTTATATCCTATATAATCTAATAAGCAATCTTCGCATATGAATCTTTAATGACAGACAAAAATTGCAAATATGGAACCAAAAGATCCGTTTCATTGGACATCAGCTGAAAAGAAAAATATTCTATTGATAATTGAATTAAAAATAAAGAAAACTTCTTGTAAACAATTTTTTTGAAAGAAAAATCGAGCGTACTTTCTTTATTGATTAGCATAAAAGCATTTCTACAGTGCTGACATATTCGAAAATAGATTGCAGGCCTTAAAATATGCCTGTATAAGTTATGATAGATCTATAAAAAAATCCTTTTTTTTATAACAGTCTTAAGAATATTATTTGGATCTTTCTCAAATACTACTGATTGTTTTTCCAACATCTTTTTCGTTTGTATTTCTCTCTCTCTTGTATATATATATATATATGTAATTTTTATTATTTGCAAAACTTTAAGAAATACGAATGTGCATCCTTAAATTAAGTGACAAGGAGAAAAAAAAAGGAAACAAGTGACACTTTACTTTTTTCCTGCTGTGTTTAAATATAAAAACGAAACTTCTAGAAAAATAAATCACTTTAACTTAATATTTTTTTTAAAAATTAAATGTGACAGCCAATATATTTTGCTCCTTTTAAAAATGTCAGCAAAAAGCTTTAAAAAATAGCTTTTATCTTCCTCTGAAAGCAAATCTTTGTTTTGTAGTATTATTAAAACCGAATATATGCTATTGTGGGTATGTATACAATATTTTGACATTAGTATATAGGTACAAAAAAGGGTACAAATATACTTTTAAAGAAAAACTTTATAATATAGAATAGCAGAGTGATTTCTTTAACATTTTAATTAGAGTGTTAACGAGGTCCGCTTTCATTAAAATTATATTTTTAAACCTCAATGAAATTACCCTTGTCCTGCTTCAGCATCCAGTTTAGTTGAATAATTGTCGTAGTGACAAATAAAAGGAAAAGATAATTTTGAGTCCCCTGACACGATACAACTATTTATATAGAAATTATGTCCTATCATTGAAATTGATTCCTCTTGTTCAACCAATAGAAAAACGAGAGCCAATTACTTCTCACGAAATTTATCATACTCACATCTAAAGTGATTTCCCGACACTTTTTTTTTAAATCAAAAGTGATTATGTCCATTTTTTATAATTGAGGAATTAAAAATGTATTTGGAAGGAGGTACCAACAATTAAGAATATTTTGTAGCTTTTTATAAGGTAAAAATAAGTTTTGACACAGTATGAGACTGTGCTTTTCAATGGACGAATATTATGAGCAGAAAATTTTAAAATATGCCTTTAGGGTAAATTTTTGTGTCCGCACGGATGTTCAAATACTCTTCAATTCAGAAATTTTAAACAGTGAAATATTATGCATCGATAGTTAAACAGTTAACTAAAGCATGTTGAAAATGCTGCGTTTAGATTTAATAGTTATATTAACTTCCTGTTGTAAAGCAACACTAAGACTGTTTTGGGACTGATCTCGTAATTTTGAACCACGGTCAGATGATGTGGATGACCACTAAGCTGACACCCCCTCTCCGCATAACACTGCGTGAAAATTTAAAAGCTTTTATTTATAATTAAAATTGTTTTATTTATTCATTGAAACAAATAAGATACAAACCAGGTGAATGATGTTTTGTTTAATTATTTATATTAGCATCCCGTTGTAAAGCAATACTAGAGCTATTTTGGAACAAACCTCGTAATTTATAAGGTCAGATGATGAGGACGACACCTGACCTGGCCACGTCACACCATACGAACGGGAGGACTTTTGGCCCTTACCTACTGAAAGCACCAGAATACTTCCACGTAAGTCAAAAAGCTTATACAAAAATATAAATAAGCATCTAAACAAAAATATCATCAAAACAAATTTCTATAAAATCGAAGGTCCTATAGTGTTAATTATATAGGATAGGTAAGTTATTCACCAAAGGCAATTAATATAAAAGATAAAAATAATACATTTTACTTAGGAAAATATTATCAAACGTATTTAAAGAATATCAAATAATCTTTTTAAATTCTAATTCAAAATACTTTTTGCAAGCTTATAAATCATGTTATTTCATTTCACTTTAATAGAAAAAAATATAAGGGCTTAAAAATGATATAGATAGCTTAGATTAAGACTAAATACTACAAAATTTCAAGTAAAAATTGTCTTTTAATCTGATTTGAATTCCATATAATCAGCTTACAACTAAATCTCCTTAACTGATCTCAATTGATCTATTCGATTATCTTTCAGATAATATTATTTGAATTGATATTTTAAATGCCTTTTGAAAAAAAAGACTTAATTAATCTTTCAGAATTGAATGTACTGACTTCATGAATAAATATTTTAAAGAAGATTTAATCTAAAAATAAAACCAATTTATCTTGGTTTTCAGAACAGAAGGAGTTTTAATCGATACAAACTAGTGAAAGTAGTTTGAATTCCATTGGAAATCTTCTGCTTTAAATTCAAGCTATTTATTAAATTTGTCATTAAAACTGACAACATTTTCAGTTAGTAAGAGGAAATAATTTTTTCTATTTTTTTTATATTGCATTAAAAAAACGCTACTAAAAGAAAACGAGATCGTAAAATAATTCAATTTAAAGTACACAAGTGGATTTTGCTTTGAATATCAATTACATCTGTAGTTAAAAGAGATGTTGAATTTGTAATAGGAATTTGAATGTCAATAAATTTAGCTTCTTTATATTAAAATTTTTTTCTTCATTTTTCTACTTTCTTTATAAAGGCATGTTTCAAATTGAAAAAAAAGTTTCTTGTTTACTTTATTTATTTGCTTTTATTATTCTACTTATTTGCTTATATTATTATAGATAATATTACAATGATAAATATTTGCATACAAATTTAACTTACTCACTCAATAAATATTATTAATTTGTTTCTATTCAAAGGAGACAAAGGAAACGATACTAAATTTGTATGCTGTCTATGGCAAATTGTGTTATCAACTTCATTTCAGAATCTACTTCGTACTTAACAAGGATGGTTTTGATAATAGAAAAAGCCATATTTATTTGTAAATTCGAAACTGTGTCCTACTTAAAGAGGGGCATTGAAGAATTTATACAAATTAAATTACAAAATTATTTAAAAAATTTTCAGAATATGAATTCAGCTCACGTAGAGGTCTTTAACAGAATATAAGTTTCTTGCAAAATTATTTATCAAAATGAGATTTGAACAAAGAATTCTTAATCATTTCCTCAATGCTTTTTAAAGGTGAGAAATTTGGCATTTAACCCTTCTTTGCATGATGATGAAATTCAATCGTAACATGGAGTGAGGAAAAAAATTGTACTTGAAACAGGTATACTAAAAATTGGTTGTAGATGGCAATTTTTCCCACAACTATTACGTAATAGGGAATGAAGCTGTCAAAAAAATATCAAATGTCACAATCATCACAGCGGGTTTGAGTTGTCTGTTTGTTGTGGGGATTTGATTTTTTATAATTTTTTAAAAAATATTTTGTAACAAAAGAGGTATGATTAGAGAAATTTTGGAGCTGTATACACGAAAAAGGAAAAAGTAAGAGTTTAAATACTCACCAAATAGTTAACTGCGGAGATGGTGATCACCCAAATAATATCTCTCATACTCTGTATAATAAAAGTGTCATCCCAGTGAACGCTTTGTATGCCATTAGCTTACAAAAGCTACAAAATATTAACTTTTGGCTAAAATTTACTTTGTTTATTGAATTTACTTTCTGACTCCTGGCGAGTTATTTGGAGATAATTCCCTAGTTTTCTATTAATATTATTTGAAAATCGAAATTAAGTTTTAGACATATTCTTCTCAACTGATTGAAAAAAAGAATGATGCAAAACTACAATTGTAGTCGCAAAATAAATTAAGAAACTTTTTTAAATCATTGGGTATTACAGATATCTAGTTTTTTTTTTCTGAATGAGAACACCGAAAGATAGTCAACCGACTCAATGGATTTGGCTCACGATTTGGCAGGTTTCTACGCTATGGATGCTGAATCTATGCCTGGTGATAAATACCTGTTGAATTTCATATATCTAGCTCTCTTAGTTTTGTAGTTCTCTTGTTAACTCATATTTTAATAACCAAATAACCGGATTTCCTTTGAGCCGATTTAACTGAAAATGCCAAAGAAATTTGAAAATTCGGGGCAAAGACCTCACACAAAATTTTATCCATCTTCTTCAAAGCTTTTTTTTAGTTGTCTTTGTCACAGACCGACTGATATTTTCCAAAAGTGTGTTTTTCATCATATCAGGAATCATATGAGAAAGTATTTTATCATATCAGGGATATCAGGTAAATTTTTCATCATAACTGAGAATATGATGAATATCAGGGAGTATATTTCCTTATATCAGGAGATCTAAAACATGGTTGGATGGATGGATGTTTGGAGTTTTATGGCGCAAGAGCCAAATCTGCACCAAAACAAGTGGTACGTATATCTTGTCATATGTTCTATTAAAGAAAATATTTTCAGAAGAGTAAAAATCTATGTTCTATTTGAAAAGCAGAGTTTCGCACTTATAAAAAACCAAATCCAATAATTTTCAAGAACAAAGATTTTAAAATAATGACTCCAATAGCTGAAAAAAATGCGAATTAAATGTTTAAAATCTCATGGTAATCAGATAAAATGGATAAAATTGACAGTTCTTAAAAATTCAAAGATATTCATGTGAGGGTGCTTTCCCACCAGTTCACGCATCTCTAATGCTAATGAATTAAAAAACCACATACGATGAGAATGAAGTGTCGGGCATTGAATTAAAATGTGCCGAACTGTAAGATTGACATTGCAGTCTGAGCACATCGGTGAAAACTGACCAGTCAGGAGATGTTTGTGCGTAAGGCGAGTGTGACCAATGCGCAGTCAGACTAATTTGATATCTGCCCCTCTAATCGAGACAACAGACCCCAAGTTAATAACCGGTTTAATATCATGCAATTTATTTTGCATTTCTCCATCCTAAGAATCCTGCTATACAGATAGTATGTGCTTGTCATACGTAGCAAACAAATCAATATGAATGCATGGTCGTGAGAGACTATCTAGTGCCTAAAACATGAAGATTCGTAAGAATCCAAAGTTTTTTGACGATTACAATGCTTTTTTATACTACTTATACGAGAAAGGGAAAAGGAGAAAACAGAAGTAAATGAACAATTTATGAAATACAAAAAAAAAGAGGCTAAATAATATTTCCATTGACATATAAGACATTTGAATGCTATATTCTGATATAATTTTTCACAATTCTTTAGCCCATTCATCCAAAATCTGTATACTAAATTTGGTTTCACCCTGTTCGTTAATTTTAGCTGTATATGCCTCTAAATAAGGAAAAATAAATTATGGCCAACTTTCACATATTTAGATAATGATGGTTTTAAATCAGCTTGCTTTCTAGAAAAAAAGGCAGGCTATAATAAGTCCATTATAGCTTATTACCAATTATCCTAGAAAATGTTAACGATTATTTTTACTGTCGAAACACCAACGTTTAGAAAAACCCGTTCTCTTCTTAAGTTCAATGTTAAAACAGTCTAATAAATAACATTATTTTGTACAGTCGTTTCAAGCTGTTTTAGAAAGGGCCACAAAATATACATTAAAAACTAAATTTTCATTAAGCTCTTTAGATGAGAGAGAAAATATAATATTCTAAAGAGAGAGATGAAAACAGGCAAACGTGTCGAGCGATACTGAAATAACAGCATGTGAAAAATCTTTCATTAACCGAAAAGTTAATTGGAAAAAATAATGGAATCTGTATGTTACTCTTCATATCAAGAAAAGGAAAAAAAAAAATATATTTTTGGAACGAGCATTGCCCTGTAATAGCTATTTTCCCAAATTTTAGTACTTAGGCAGCACAATTTTATTTTAATAGGGTTCTCAACAAAAACTAATTTTATGCTGAAAAACCATTTGCAAACAAAATCTATTTACAGCTTGGAAAAACAACCATTTAGATTTAATGGTACGGAAAAAAATAAAAATAAGCACCGTGGTCTAAGAGATACTATTGATGTCAAAGAACTTCCGTTTTAGCTTGAAAGATAAAGCTGTTTTAATTGTAACTATCTCATAGGCGCATCTTTATGAAAACAACTATCTGCTGTATTTTTGACACTTTATGTTTCTTAAGAAATACCGTTTTTACTAGTTTATTTCAATTCAATTTGAGTCTAAATGAAATCGTTAAAAAAGTTAAGTATATATGAATTAAAATTAAATCATAGAAAATACATTTCCTCAGTTAAAATTTCTACAGTATCTTATCTTAATTCTAAGTGATAAGTCATACCAGACTCTCCGACACACCACGAAAGCAGACAAATTTAAACCTGGCAGACCTATTTAAACCTTGAAAACCTATTTAAGCACATATTTAAATGACCGGACAGCCGCAACAGCAATATTGGTAAGAACTGTGGTTGAGTCCTAAGGACCATCACCAGCCACGGTACAACACTTCCTGTAGGATGTACGCCCCGTCATCAATGGGAGGAGCCTACCCTTACCCTCCAGGGTGGTGAGATCCAACCACCATGCTGGAAGCATCTCATCCTCATTTCGAGATGTTCCCCGGGGGGATACTAAGTGATAAAAATAAATACTTCGAAATTCACAGTATTCCAATCATGTTTAGCCATTTATACTCCATTCTTAATTCGTGTTCACGTTGTCCACTTCAAATTATGTCCAATTTCAGAAAATGTTGAAAACAAAGCGTTACAAGCTCAAAATAGAATATAATTAGGGAAAACATTGAAATTTCGTTAATTAGTTAGTTACAATTCTAATTAAAATTGCGGAAATAATTTTCTGAGTGAGCACCAACAGACCAAGGAAAAAAATGTGCTTGTTATAATTCTGTATCTATTTTATTATAGAGAATACGATAGGGAGGCATAAGACAGAGACGCAAAATTATAATCAACTATTGCCCTCTCTCATATTTCCAAATAAAATATCGATCAAATATTATCTATAAGAAATATCGAATGATTTTTCTTTACACATCAAATTTCATTCAATCAAACGATATTATTTCGCTCTTACAAACTTAGCCATATAAAAACTTTAACTGATTTGGGTGCTGTAACTTTATAATGCAGCTTCTTTTTACTAATAGATTACTTTAAATCAACATACTTGAAAGGTATATTTTAATTCCTCCCAAAATTTATTTGATAATTAATACTTTCGTCAACATGTAATTATGATACATCATCAACTGTCTGTCACGCATACTATACCATTTTTTTAAATATTTTGAATTGTTCTGTTGTTGACTGTCTTAAAATTGTCGTAATATGTCGAGTATTTGTGTTATTAGTATCAGCGTCTTGTGAGAGTGATTAGCTAGTAGTTAAGATGATGTGGAAATGTAACAATTTATAGCTGACCAGGTAAAAACTGTATGATTGGTGCTGTAAAATAATAATCATATATTATAAATAAACTTTCATAACCAAAACTAGGTCTGTTACAAAAAGAACGGCACAATCTTATAATCTGTCTATTACATGCCTAATTTCTATAACATTATATTTTGATCTATTTTTGCATCTATCAATTCTTATATATTTGTAAAAGTTAGATCATGTGGGGGATGTTTATTTTTGATTCAAAACCGAACTCGCAACATCTGGTTTTAACCACTACACAAATGTAATTACTCGTGTACAATAGTTGTTATTTGGCTTATGAAGCTTTCTCTACATATTCCTCATATACATCAGTGAGTCTGTGGTGAAACGAACGACACATTAGCGAGTGTTTTGGTGAGGATGTGTGTTGTTACTGGTGATATTGGCCGTTGTTGTTGAAGGGTGGCTGTTGTTTCTAATGCATCTGACGATTTTTTTTACCGGTAGAAGGTGTCACAGCAGCTATGCATAGGTCGCGAGTCACCATTGTGTAGAATGTGTAGATTAGGATATAATATAGAATTTCTTCCATGAGCAATAGTCTGACTCACAATTGTGAATGATGCAGATAGGATTGAGCATACGGATCGAGGACCGAACTAGCAACATTAAAGTTTGCAGCCGAGGGATATTTAAGTCCGGTGTTTGTTATCTGGCGTATGAAGCTTTCCCTCAATTTCAACAATAAACTTTCGTTCACATCCTTATTTGTAGAATTGTATTTTTTTGTTACAAATTAATGCTTTCAATTTCAGTACAGATTTTTTTTTGTTTTCATAATTTCTTAATCAATTGTTTCCATTTATCTTATCTCAGTTATTAATTGAGGACATATGATTGTGAGCAAAAAAATGTATTAGCATTGAAATATCAGGATAATTATTATAAAGAATTAAGAAGTATATTTGAGTCTAAAAAGTAAAAAAAAGAGTAATAATAATCACCACTAAGAATAAAATAAAAATATTGTAAAACCACGCTTTTAGTAATATATTAAAACCAGAAGGGCTTTTTTTATGAATATCCGTTAATTTCTATAAAGGATTGTCAAAGAGCACATAATTTAAAGCCATTAATGCATTAGATTCTATTTAAAAAATATGCGCATATTATTCATTGAATTTGCTTCCTTTTTTATATCCTCATTTTTTAAAATAATTTTTATTCTCATTTACAGTGTAAAAAAACTGTTTATTATTCAATTAATTAATTCAGAGTGCTGAAATATTAAAATTGTAGTAATTAATATTTATTTTATTATCAATATGTTGATGCAAATATTCATTTAATAATAAAATATACTTTTTTTATGTTATATTTTTCGAAATGAGAATAAACGAAAATTAATGCTTTAAACTCTTCATCTCTTGAACAAAACATTAAAAAATAATCAAAAAATTCTAACAGCGAAAAAAAAATAATTAGACTCAACAAAAGGAAAATATTGAAATATCTGATATGTGACCATTACTTTTACATTACTTAAAGAAAAATTAATATTTTAAGAAAAAAATAAGAAATAAAGGATAAAATTAATGATAATTAATGTTAAAACCTACTCGGAACAAATTGCATTAAAAATATTTTTTTATTTAAAGATTTTATAAATACAAATCTGTCATAAGATAATTTTTTAATTTTTTTTTCCTGTGTTTAGTTATTTTTGTTCGAGAATTCACATCTTATGAAAAAAGGGGGAAAATTAAATTTTACTTAACATTTGTTGTATAGCTGTATTCTTAGCTCTAAATTATTTAAGCTTCATATAATTAAAACAGTGAAACTTACTCTTAGAAAATTAATATATACGAGAAAATCTCATCACAAAAAAGAAATTAATTTCTTTTTCTTTTTATATATTTAAATCAAGTATCAAACCAATGCTTTTTTTTCTCGTAAGATGTGTTTCTAGAGTTCACTGATGAATATTGAAATTATTAAAAATTTTGGCCTATAAAATTTGACGAATCTGTACATTTGATACCTAATTAAATTCAAAAATTCTTTTTTTTTGTATTTTTCGTGTTTGTTTGTAAACATTATATAATTCAAAGGCGTATTGAGGTAGAAGGGTAAATTTTGAAACTTGGAACTGACCTCAAACTTTTACATGTCTATCGAAATTAGGTTTAGTTTAGTTATATTAACGTCCCGTTGTAAACAACACTAGAGCTTTTTTAGGGACGGACCTCATGATTTTGGATCACCGTCAGATGTCGAGGATGGCAACTGAGTTTGCACTCCCCCTTAACCCCACCATACCAGTTAAAGGCAGATTTGACGTGCAACAGATCCCCTTACACGATGATTTTTTGGTGGAATCGGGTCTCGAACTGGAAATCTTACGGATCACGAGTCGAGAACTTACTACCTGGCCACCGAGGCTGCTATCAAAATTAGGACAATTACATAAAACCTATTCGTTTGCATATCCGTGCACATGGAAACAATAGTTCTAAAACGCGGAGAGCTAGATGAATAAAATTTAGTGAATCATTTTGCAATCAAAAGTGTAGATGTATATAAAATTTTTGACAAACTCCAACAAGGTGATATTCGGTATCTCCTATTTACTCATTTATAAGAAAATTACTAAAATAGAAGGAATTAGATGGGAAATTTGTTGTTCTGGACGTAGATATGCTAGCTCTCGTTCTTTCAAGATGGTTTCAGAGGATCGCGAATATTTTTATATGTGGAAACAAACCGCATATGATATGACTTGTTGTGTAAGCAAATTAGAAAATGAGGGTTTAGAATAATCAAACTTTTTTTTCCAAATTCAAAATCATTTCCGATTTTTTCTCCTCCTTTCAATGCACATCACTAGAAATTAATTAAATTTATAATCGCAAAACTAAAAATATATTTTTTTCATTTTACTACTAGTTTTTTTTTCTTATTTTGTCGGGAGGGGGGTTGTCTCTGTTCGTGGAAATGTCAGTCCCCACCTCTACCTAGAAATGTAATTTATTTCATTTTATATGTTTAAACAGTAGTTAAAATGTCGAATATTTTAGATTAAGTGAATTTATTGAAAATTGATATTTGCACGACAGTGTCGCTAAATAGGAAATGGATGACATATAGATATGAGGAAGAAAAATAAATCATCACCATTAAAGATAATGAGGCTGTGCTAAAAGTGTGCATAGCTATCGATAACACATCTATTACATACAAGTATATCTCTTTGAAGATGATATGTGAATTATAAATGCATGGTATTAAAAGAAATATATTTAAATGCTGGTTAAATCTCTTAAGTATACATGAGGTACTCCAGCATTAATATTGATAATAACAAGAATAAGTGTTTTAATATAGCTGGTTTATATATATATATATATATATATATATATATATATATATATATATATGATAAAAAGTTTAATAACTTTTTGGAAGTTTACTAAATCCAAATGTTTTATTCCTTTATAGATATAACAAATAAATAATATCTTGTGATCGGCTAGTTTGGTCAGATTTCATAAAATTCAAATGCATAGAATGCATAAGAATAGCTCATCATTTAACTCAGTCAAATGTTTCTTTATGCGAAAAATCATGCGGATGGTATACCTTCAAGTCAATTGCCCTTTTTCATCACAAAAACACAGTCAG
>JAOUZG010015269.1:85208-112776 GCA_026289955.1 Argiope argentata | reverse complement strand
CCTTTTTCATCACAAAAAAACAGTCAACCATCCTATTTCTTTCCTAAGTGCCGTATCCTTCTGATCTTGAATCATGCGATTTCTTTTTGGAAGGAAAAATTTATGGTGAATGAAGATTTAAGATGCAATTATTTTAATTAATCTAAAAGTCATTTCAATTCACGAAGGTAATTAAATAGAAATATTGATTAAATTTATTTACAGACTGAGTTAAAAACAGTATCTATTAATAAATTATTTCATATCATTTCAAAATAAAATCAGTGAGAAAAATAACACAAGTACTATTTTATTTCAGAAATACACAGCGCTACAAGACTCGGTTGATTTAATAAGGTGGATAAATAAAGCCTATTGGGTAATTGGACTTATGATGAAATGATTTCAATTTACTTCGATAGACTAAGACAGGATACAATAATACTTTTACTTTTAAGATATGATGCAGTATTAAAGCTAGATGCCACCATAAGTTCTACATTGATAAATATTAATTTGTTCGAAAACTGATTACGATTATAAATGACACTTGAAATGAATAAAGTTGGGTAAAAACACCTAATGGCTGATGAAAGAAAAATATAGAAACATGTAAAATTCTAAAGAGAAAAATATTTAATGGGTGATAAATACAGTATTTATACCACATTGAATGTAGTTTCTTTTCTTTTTTATTCTCTAATTTTTGTATCTCTATGTTTTTAATTTAATTAATTTTAAATACTCAACATCATTCTTTGAATTCAATACTATGATAAAAAGCGTTGGAATATAAAGGACTTGTATAGACTGATTGGAATATGCAAGGATCCTGAAATAGATTGATGATTTCCAAAAATACATAACAGGAAAGCGGTTAAGGTTTTAAAAAGAACAATTATTGCAGTAAAGTCATGTGATAGGGCTTAAATTTCCCACAGTTTTGGTCTTATACCCAATGGTTTTTATAGATGGCGTAGCAAGTCTTATCTTCCTCGAATCACTCAAGATTAGCAGTCTCAAAAGGGTTTTTAAGAAGGAGAGGTCTAATTTAAAACACCCTGTACATACTTAAACAAATTGTTTCACTCAAATTTTTAAGCACATTTTAAAAGAATGCATTTTAATAATTAAATTACTTTTATATAAAAAAAAACTTCCTTGTGATGATTAAACTCTTTTAAGAAATTGGTTAAACAACAATTTGTTTATGTAAAACTTCATCATCCTTCTCCAGAACAGAATGCTTTAAAACAGTAATAAGTGACTATAAATTTCTCGGAATTCTTTTTATAAATAACCGTTTGAAAGGGCATATGGTTAAATTTATGTAAATGTTTGGGGGATAACATTTAAATAGCACGAAAAATTTCTATTATAATTAATATAAATTTTTGTCTAATTTAACACTACTAAAAGTATGCTCTATTGAGTGATTTGCCCTTTACTCTTTTATTTCAGAATTCCAATTTATTGTTATTCTAAAATTATTAAGACAAAAAAATCTTTCATAAAATTTAAACTAAGATATTTTTTGCCCAATCAGAAATCTGCAATGCTCCAATGCATTCTTCAGTGCATTTGTAGTTTTCAAAATTTTCAATTCCGAACTATGCAATTCTTTCTCTAATTTTTGTCAAAATGATTAAAGAAAGAATTGCATTTTAAACTGCACCTTAAATGCGAAGAAAATGCTACCCACTCACCTTCTTTTAGCATTTATTTTTCTTTTACGCCCTTATGTGCCAGATAAAATGTTTTTGCATCTGCGTTCTCCATATGTTATGAAAAAAAAAGTAAGAGGTACTTTTATTTTTCCTCCAATTTAAATTCAAATTTTCTAGAAGAGAGAGAAAAATACTATCGTTTGCAAATAAGCGATAAAAGAAATAAAACATCTTCAGACGATTTGTGCTTTTCTATTCCTTATTTTCAATTTTTTTACAATCTTCTTGAAAAAACTGGATATCGATTTCGTTGAGGTAAGAACCAAATGGCAGCAACAGAACTTTTTTGCGTTCGAATGAATTTCTCTAGCCAACTGAGAGGATTTAAAGTAATCGTTCCTCGCTTAACATGTAAACAATTTTTATCCAAAAGAAATCGTTTTGAAATAAAATGAGAATTGACGTATATAATTTATTTTCTACAGTTCTCATGAAATTTTATAAGACGAATGTTTGGCATTTCTAAATTTTGGAAACAAATAAATTGAAAAAAAAATTACTTTAAATGAAATTTTATCTTTAAAGGCATAAAATATTGTTAGTTCTCATGATGTTACAATCTAAAATATTGACAGATTCTGAATTTAAAGGGAAAATATCACATCTTCAATTCGAAAAAGATTTCTTTCTTAAACTGTATTTCGGTGCTATTTAATTCCTTGATATTTTAAAGTGAAAGAAATGTTAATTAAACTTTAAATAATCTGTTATAGAGCTTTCTCAATTTGAAATACAATAAATAATCATTATTAGACAAGAATGATCTTTAGAATAGACCTTTATCATTACCTTAAAAACCATTACGGCAAAAATTACAGAAAAGTTTAATCACTTATCATTTCACTGATAAGACTTTGGCGATGTCATAGGCCTCGACGACTTTAAAAAAGGATTTATAGTTGACTTTTTATTCCAGATTACTATTAAGACTGAAATAGTAATCAGGATTTAATTTGATGGTATAACTAGAATGAAAAAATCAAGGCATGTGAATTTGAAAAGTTTCTGGTTTATTTAAAATTAACTTTCTATTCAATATTTCTTTTTTTTTTAATTCGACGGGATAGTAAGGATGAGATAAACAGGGAATTTTTTAGCCTTCTACGACATTATCAAAATATATAATAATGAATTTAATAATTTAACAGGTATTTTATTTTACATCTTGATATATGAAATACAAATAAAAAGTAGTGAAAAAACGACATTTTTTCATTTCTTTTTTACTTTACTGAATTTTAAAAAAAACTAATTTTCACAATTTATTGGTTCAAAGCAATTACAGAAACACCATGAAATAGATAAAATTTATTTAATAATCATAACGCTATACTTGAAGAATTTTATAAAAGTTTCAAAACAGGCATGCCTATACACAATAAGACAAAAAAATTAAATTGAGTATAAATTTTTATCAACAGAATAGAAGAATTTCACCAAATTTTCAGTAAAAATAATACGTTCATTTTGTTCATTTTTCAATAAAATGTTCATTTTTGGTCAGTGCATTTTTAAATTAAAAAAAAAAGAATTGTAATCCCATTGACTTGGAATGTAATCTTATTACCAATAATTTGATTGAATTTTCATTCTAATTGTGAAAATTCATGTCCAAATGACATATATGGTTTTCTTTGCTATACTACTACATTAACCCTTTCAGTCCTGAATTTTTAAAATTAATAAAAATAATTGATGGAAAATAGTGATGAGATTTACCAAGAGAATATCCATAAGTACTTTCATCTCATTTTCACCGAATGTATAGGAAACAGGAAGTCGTGGCAAAAGCCACCATCAGGTTTGAAAAGAAATGAAAATTAAGAACTTAAAAAAACGCGGGCCGAAGTGTTAAGTGTCATATTCTGTAAATATACCAGGAAGTAAATAACAGAACATTCTAAGTGGTTCATTCCTTATTACTAAATCTTTATAACTTTAAAACCTGAAAAAATAATTTTTAGAATTATTTCGAACTGACCTCGTTAAAAATATTCTTGCAAAAGAATAAATGTAATATTATGAACTACTCGTTTTTATTATAAACAATGAGCTGTTTTAAAATAAAGATGGTATCCATTTAGCTGTAAATCTTGGAATAATATGATACATCTTTTGCTACTCCAATGAGATTATTATTCAGGTACTTTTTTCAATCAAACAAAATCATCGTCGAAAATTAATAACTTATGAAATGTGGAAATATGTTTTTCCATTATATATTATGAAATGTTAAACATTAAAATAAATTTTATTTATAATTAAAATTGTTGAAAGAATAATTTATTTAATTCATGAAATCACAGAAATTCTCAATTTTCAAATATAAAAAGTGAAGCAATGCTCTTAAATCCGGAAAACGAAGTCTGCCACTGCCATCTATTGGTAGAATGTTATAAGTAAAAGTTACTTCAAATATATCTCTTCAACTGCTCATATTTGTGGAGTAACAAAAGTTAAATTGGGAACAATCACAAAATTTTTAAATCATAAAATCGGATTTGACGTTCAAAGGGAATTCTTAGTACAAAATAATTTATGGAATGTAATGTTTTTTGCATTATACAAATTAAAAATATATGAAAAATACTCTGTATGACGAACCTTATACGCAATAACAAATTAGATTGTAATTACTTACTAAGAAAATATATTTTGAAACTTTACTTACATTTTTAATAACAAAATAATAGATCGTTTTTCTCCATGAATTAGGAATTTATTGTGCCATACACAAGATTTATTATTTTAAATTTGAAGAAAATAATGTTTTAATTATATTAGCTTTATATTTGAATAATGTATTTAATTTTTTTTCAAACAAAAATTTTTAGAATTATTGATTTTTTTAAAATTAATTTTTAGTAATTATTTTTATACATCTTTTTACTTTATTATCTAAACTCGCTAATAATAATTATTGTATATTTAAACAAAATAAACTTCATTTTTTTCTGATTTTTAACTAATTAATGCTTTAGCGTATTTTAAAACAAAGTATGATTTTTTTAAATTATAATTTTTTTTTGGAAGCCGGCATATGGCACAGGGGTAGTGAATCTTTCACGTGATCTGGATTAGGGCATGACTATCTGTGAGGTATGTGAATGTTCCCCCTTGTAAAAAGGGGCTATGCAAGTGAATGTGATAAGTAAGTAGCTAAGTGTACTCTTAGTTCTATTAGGCGCTGCTTCAAAACTAGAGATGCTCATTCGGCTGGAATTCGCTGATGCATCAGCGGGCTTTCCCATGGCAAGTGCCATTAGAAACAACAATATAGTTTCAGGAAAAAATAATTTCCTTAAATTACAGGAAGGAAAAATTGGCTCAAAATCAGTTCACGTCAGATAAAGTCTAATACAAATCAAGATTGAAAAATTATATAGCCATGTGTGGAAACAGAAGATGAAATATCTTTTAGTGCATTTTAGTTCTTTCAAATTTATAATAACGATTTTAAAACTAAATTTGTATGTGCTAAGGTGTTACGACAAGAAATATCAGAACTCTGGGGGGGGGGTAGTTTAATGAAGTTTAAAAATAACTTTTTTCTTTTTATAAAAAGTAATAAAATGAATTTTTTAGATGATGTCTTTATTCTACTATAAAATTATTCTCTCAATATTCTTTAATTTTTATTTAAAAAATCTATTTAATTCCAGAAATTCCAATACCAATTTTCTAATATGAATGTAAAGATGAGTTCGATCTTTATTCTCAACAGCATATTTTGTTCTTATTTAAGATAGAAAGAAGGGAGAAAACAGGACATTTAAATTAAATAGAGACAGATACATCTTTTTTTGTCAATTAATATGTTGTTGTGTCAAATGGCACTTGCCATGGACAAGCCCGCCGCTGAACCCAGCAGCATATTAAGCCGAATGAAGCGTCTCTTGTATTTGAGTAGCACCAACTAGGGCCAAGAGTACGACTTTGCTACCCACTCGCCACATTCGCTTGCACAACCCCTTTTTACAGGGGGCACATTCACACATCTCACAGATAGCACACAGAAGAACAACCATGCTCGAACCGGGACTCGAACCCGGGACCTCCAGAACACGAGGAAGACGCGCTACCTCTGTGCCAGCAAGCCGGCGTCAATGAATATAAATTATAAGAGTGAAATGTTGATCATGAGTCAATATTTTTAAATTTACAAAGCATATATTTGAAATTGTTATTTAAATACTTGTATATTTAATTGAAATTTTTACACATCTCAACCAAAAGTAAATTTATAAAGATCATAAAATTTCAAATGTGACTTAAGATAAAGGTCTTATAATTTTAAAATGCATCATATGATAAGATACAAATCTGATTAGGCTCCCCATAGCTCAAATATTTACTCTGAATTAGATGAACTTATTATTAATTAAATACCTCTCTTTTCAGAAACATAAATTTACCTCCAAGCTATTACGTAATAATTTCTTTAATTATTAAAAAAATAGTCAAGAGACCTAAATAACATTTCTTAGATATCTGTCCTGCCTTCAAAATTAAATTTTACCATTGAATGTCTCAATTTATGGAAACAAAAATGGTTATTTAATGATAACAAAATTAGGGGGTAGGGGAGGAAATGAATGAATATTTCGTACTTTTCGATATCATTTTTATCTTTATAAGTTTTTATTGAATGCTATAGACTTTTTATACTACCAAAGATTATTCCAGTCAATATTCATTTTTTTGCGGAATATAAATGACTTTTTAATGAGGAATATAAGAAAAACTATAGTAGAGCCAAACGGTCATTTCTTTTATTTTCGTCCTAGTAAAAATAGATTTTTCTTTGTCCTTTTCCCAAATTTTGTGGAACTTTCTTCCAAAGAAAGAAAATCTCTTCAATCAGAAAGACGACTGATGCTTCATTTTGTCAAATAAATTTTGGTACAGAATTTTTTGATTTTATACAGTTTAAGTCTTGAATTAGCCATAACATACATCATGTTTGTGAATTTGAATTCAGAAATATATTTTTCAATCATTTCCTGATGTAATAAAGTTAAGTTCTGTTTTCTAATATATTTTTTTAAAATTTCTTCCTAGTTTTAGAATTAAACTAATAGTCAATCGATCAATTAAATTAATTCTTTGTTTCAAACTATACACGCATGTGAGAGAGAATTCTAAAAGATGATTAAGTACACGATTCCATAATATTCATAATAAACAGTTATAAAAAAATATTGAAAAAAGTATAAATTCAAATACATCAACAAATTTGTATTTTAAAACTAATGTTTAAATTTTATTTCTTGTTCTTAAATAATTCCTTACTGAAATCGGCCAACCAGTTCAAATGTTACCATTGATATAATACGACCATCAATACGGAGATCAATATACTGAACCAACATTTATATCTTTGAATATGATTTTTCCAAGCAAGAATTTCAAATATTGGGGAATCTGAAATATTGCATTATATTTTTACAAAGTTTCTTCTTTCAAATTCGGACGTTAGGTTTTCCGAACAATGAATAACAAAAGGAAAAAGTATGGAAAATAATCAATTTTTCGTAACTTTCGACTAGAATCCTGACATTTTTTAATTCTATATCACTTCTCGTAAAATAAATACAGACTATTTCACAAACAAAAATGTGAAAGGTAATCAGGTCAAAAGAAATTACATTAATTTAATTCAAGGACTCTGAACAACTTAAATTGAATTACGAATCCAACAATTTTTCTCGCGCATTTTTCGTTTTTCTAGGACAAAAGTATTGGAAATCTATATTGATTTCACAAAGACTTGACCTCTTTACAGGATTTTCTATTTTTATATATGACACGCAGTAACAAAATAGCAGAAATTCATTTGAGGTAAAAGAACAATGGGAAATTCTTAACTTTAAATGAGGACGATTCGTTTGCTTCGAAATAACATTTCAAAGTAATCAATAAGAAAGGAAATTTTGCGGGAAGAATTTTGAAAAGTTTTTCTACGAATCGAAGTATTTTTATTTGATTATATAAAGTATAAAAATGTATTTCAGTAAGAAATATAAAAATTGCTTGTTTAAAAAGATCAGATAAAAGGGCAAAATAAAGGTGAAAGTTTTTTTGTCCCATTGTTTCCCAATTTTTTGTTGAGATACCGATTTTATCAAATAATTAATTTCACACCAATTGTTATTAACATATTCATTTCTTTTAGTTAATGCTTTTTTTAAAAATTGAGATCAAAGACACTTTATTCGTCTTTTTGAGAAATCTTCAATTAAGAGTTTCACTTATAGAATTTAGTCAAAACAAGACTGCACTCAGATATTATATAATTCAACACATTTATATGGATTTGAATAAAATTTCTGGATGGATATAGGTCTTAACTACTGATAAAAAAGGTTTTAGTTCTCCTATGGGCATAGTTTGAAAGATCGATTATAGATGTACTGGTTTAGGTATCTTCTTCATCACCAAAGCTATAATCAGAATTTAGAACCTAATCTTTGATATAAATACAGCTAAACTAATTAATAAAACTCTACAATTTTTTTTTATTTCTACAGAAAATTTTTACATTTATTCATTATTAAAAATTAGTATTTACGACAATATTTTTCATGTAAACGAAATAAAATTCGAAATAAAATTTTAAAAAAGTTCTTTTAAAAATCTGCTTTTTTATTATATCAGGATGTAATAAATATTTCCTTCATGATATAAAATGGGATAAAAAATTTTGAAATTCACCAAAATAGATGTCAAAAACATTCCGTATTTTTTTTTTCTACCTATGGGTTGCTTTTATGTTTTGACATAAATTTTCCGTTATCCTAAACAGCATTATTGAACAACTAAAAAGCTTCCAAATCAATTAGATTTCTGTTTCCCACTTACCACGACTCGTCTCCGTATAGGTCACACACTCTTTACCCATAAACATCTAATATTTGGAGAAAATGCGCCTATGTGTAACAGCTGCCAATTTCCTTTTACTGTTCTTCATGTTTTAATTGAGTGTCCAGTTTTTAATTCTTATCGTTCTTGTTTTTTTAACTTGACTTCTTTCACATTACGAGATCTGGTGGGTGAAAAATACCACCCAAATATTTTTAAGTTCTTAAGGGCAATGAGGTTTTTTACTTGCATATGAGAATTTTTATTATTCAGTATGTTTAACTTTCATTTTCAGTTCATATACATTAACATCATTGTTTCAAACTGTTATGGTACAGGGTTTTAAATTTTGTTCTCTAATCATTGTTTCCATTGAACTAATATGATTTAGTCTTATCACTCATGTCTTAATTTACCAAAGAATTATATTTACCATCTTTTATAATTTTACAATTTTCTTGGCACAGTATGGCCAAATCTGGCTCTTGCGCCAATAAACCCCACACAACCAACCCCCTTACCACATGTAAACATGTTTTAAAAATCTCAACTAGCAGAGGCTATCAAATCTATTAATAATGAAATTGCTAAAATAATTACAGAGAAAATTGTAGTACCGATGTAATTTTTTTATCGAATGAGTTCTCCACAACATTTTTTCCTGCATCTCATCATTAAGGGTGATGCTGAATCTTATGTTGAGTACTAAATTCATAATTGAATCTTTAGTTCAGTACTAGATTCATAATTGGTTGAAATCCAATGATATATTATGCTGAGCCTGTACCAGCAATCTATTGATGGCTCATCAAATAAAAAATAGATTTTTTTCGAGCATATATTCAGATTTTAAATTCATTTATCGATTATCTCTAATTTTTTTCTAAAAATAGTTCGTCTCAATGCATTAAATAAATATTTGCAATTTAATGTAATTAAATATGTAATAACACCTGATTCAGAATAAAGGCTGCCTTAAAACCGCGTTTGGTAATTGCATCCTTTAATCATTAGATGCACTCATTGCTGAGTATTATTTGTTTCTAGTATTGAAAATAGTAGATTGCCTTTTTTTAAATTTAGTTACATTAACGTCCCGTTTTTAAAGAAACCCTAAGGCTATTTAGGGACAAGATTCTTAATTTTGAACCACGGTTAGATGACAAGGACGACACCTGAGCTGAAGATTCAGTATTGAGCTTAACATGAATGTTTGTATAATGATGAATATTCCCCCAATTATTTTTAGTT
This sequence comes from Argiope argentata, assembly GCA_026289955.1. Taxonomy (NCBI): domain Eukaryota; kingdom Metazoa; phylum Arthropoda; class Arachnida; order Araneae; family Araneidae; genus Argiope; species Argiope argentata. The sequence goes on along the minus strand of JAOUZG010015269.1, from coordinate 102,958 downwards.
ATTTCATATTATATATTTATATTAGGATTTTTTTTAAATCCTTTAATCTTTCACCTTTAATTACATCACCTTGATTTATTTCACAAGATTGGTTTATAACAATAAAGGGATCATTTAAATGCATACTGCTATTCCATTTCTAGTATTTGTTTCATAAATCTTATCCGGATTTGATTTAATATGATTTTTGATAGTTTAATATTAACATAAAATATTTAAACATGGCAGTTTCCATTTGGATTTTCTAATCTGAAGAGTTACTGTAAGTGAATTAAATAATTAAACAATATTTTGATAAAAATCAGTGGCAATAAAAAAAGAAACACATTTCCCCAGGTTATCCAATAATTTGATATTATTATTGCTATTCCATATTATTATTATTATTGTGAATAAATTTTTAATGTAAACAGATATGAATTAAAAATAATACTTAATCACTTTATAATATTTTGGACTAAAGAAATCTCATTTAATTCAAATAATTTTGATTCATTTGATTCTTCAGTTTCTTAAAACAATGAAGTAACAATTTCGCTTAAGCAAAAACACTGATGCTACCATTCTAAATATTCAATGGAAGAGCAATTTTTCCACAAAAATTTATAGTAGAGGAAGAATTTTCTTTTTAAATTCTTTATTTCATTATGAAAAAGACAATTTTTAATTATTCTTTCTTTTCTTTTCATTAAAATCAGATAGAAAAATCGAACAATCTTTTTTTCAAATTAATAAGATAAAACGTTTCATTTAGCCATAAATTCTTTGATTCAAAAACTGGATGTTATATGAATGGCTTAGATTTGAAACGCATCTGGTACAAAATGAATGAGAATTCAGAAACAAAAGAGAACTATTGGTAAATTTTCCTTAAAAAAATTATAAGATTCTTTCCATACATCTTCGATAACATTCTTTTCATGGTTTTGTAAAGAGTTCTTTTAGATGTGATTTTTACATAAATTATTTTTCTTAATAAAGAAACAAAAAAAAACTGTCCGGAAATTTATTTTTCAAAAAGAATTTTGATTTTATTGAAAATAATTTTTCTTATTAAAAATGGCCAAATAAATATGAGTACATTTTCCGACTCGAATTGAGTACAAGAAAGCATATTTTAATAAAAACATGCTTGTGTTTTTATAAAGATTAATTACTTTTTTTTCATTACTGAATATGTATATCTTAGGAATTTATTACATTTCTTTTTTTCAGCCATTGTATTTATTCAATTTCTATTAACTGTGTTAACACTGTTTATATTTCGGGAATTATTTACATTTACATTTCATCCTAATTTTTAATAATATTTTTTGCTGTTTATTTATTTTGCTATTATTACTTGACCTCTTTTATGTTCCATTATCAATTTTATCTTAATGAAAAATATATGTATGCTTTAGAATACCTGAAAATAGATTTCTTCTTTTTCATAAATAAATATGCATCGCTTATATTGCTATATTTATTTCATTTCTTTTTAAAATATTCTCATAAATTTATCAGTTTTTTTATTCTAATAAATTATTATTTTTTTCCATCATGTCAATATATTTATGTCAATGTGATCTTTATTTTCTACATTGCTTTTATTGACATTTTTATTTCTGTCTTTGCTTTTATATCTTTTACTTAAAAGATGTACCTTCTATTGGAAGAAAAAAAATTGCAAATGCAGTAAAGTCATAAATTAGATATTTTTCAACATGAATTCTGTAATTTTTTTTGGAATGATTTTTAAAGAAAATAAAAATTGCATTCTGAGAAATTAATTTAATCACTCCATGAACTTGAAAAAAAAAGAAAGTTAAGGCGTAGATAATATTTGTATGATCAGAAGTAGAAAAAATATTTAAAAGTTTAAATTTTTCAAATACTTGCATTATTTCAAATGCTTGAAGCCTTATAGATAATGAATAAGGGTTTCCAGACTTTTTAAATTCACATAAAGAACAAAAATATCTACTCGAAGAGTTCGAATAAAAAAAGTAGCGTAGTATATTGGAATGTATCTTTACAAAATCAGCTTAAAGTATTTTTAAATATATTAAAATTGCAGAACAACGTTTAATCTAAATCCAATCTCACTTCACTGGCAGCAATACTCATTGAAAAGATAACCAGAAAGTTAAACTAATGATATATTAACTATCCTAATCTTCACTATCATTCCAGGGATGTGATGGCCTGCTGTAAAATCCTCGCTTCCGAATCGTTGATTTTTAGATCTACGAAAGAGCCATAGTATAAGTGAGCCAAATGCCAACCTTCTGTTATCGTCAGGAAGTTTGGAGAGGAGATAGCAGCGCCGGCATCGTCCTCGTCATCTGACGGGGGTTTAAAAACTACAAAGTCCCTTCCGAAATAACCTTACTGTTGTTTTAAAATGGGATTTGAATAATAACCAAACTAAATCACCGTTATTGCGTTAAAAAGCAACTATGTTTCAGCATCAGTTTTGAAAATAAATTTATTTTATTTATTCTTAGTTTTTTTTTTCTGACCACCGGTTCTTGGGGAAAAAAGTACGCCATAGCATACTAATAAAAACATGTCCTTACATTTTTTCATCCACAAATTTATTATAATTGTAATCTGAAGAAGATTAATTCCTAAACATTTATTATAGTTTTTATTAGATCTACACAATTCTAAAATTCTATAAATTCTATGTCCTTTCATGTCAAAAGATAATCATTTAAAAATTCAAATTTCTATCTAAATTCAGTTTAAATCATTTTCAAAAGAATTTGAGTGATAATTAGATGCACTTTCAAATTTGACCACACAAATTATAGATTTATTGAAACTTTACAAAATATCCTCAAGTCTTGTTAACTTTCAAATCACACTTTTAAGTACCTCTAAAATTTATTTAAAATCTATAATATCTGTAGAGCTTCAATCAAAGACCAATATTCAAACTGAAACTTTCAAAATACTAAGTTTTAAAGGTTGAAAGTTAAGCTCCAAAATAAGACATATCTGAAAGATCAGCCAATTGATTGATTTCGGTCCTATTATCGATTATTGATAAACTAATGGTTATCATTAAATGAATGGAATATAAAGAGAAACGGTATAATCTATTTGTTTCACACAAAAGCAACAAAATATGAGAATGAAGATTTATTCGGTAATATATTCGTTTCAAAAACTGCGGTTTGAAAACTTTTAAAATGATTTGTTAAGCAATATTAATAATTTATCCATAAAAATGAATGGATGTAGTTAGATTTCGATATATATATATATTTTAAAATGATCAGTTTATTACCTATAAATGTATTTATTACACTGACAGTTTTGAAACTATATTTCAGTCTGTGGAATAGTTTGCTTTTAATTGCAATTCAGTATAAATTGTAAATAGTGAATATGTTTCAATAATAAATCAATAGAAACGCAAAAATTATTTACATATAACATTGTTAAAATTATTAATTTGGAATTATATAAAAATCATTTTTAACAGAAGACATTAATACTTCATTAATTTATCATACCATGATCGTTAATTTAATTTTTTAAACTTTGAAAATAATAATTAATAATTAATTTTTAAATGTAAAAGACAATTAATAGTAATAATTAGTTTTTGATATTTGTTTAAGAGATACTAAACAAGTATTGTGGTTAGGTAATTTAATTCATTTATAATTTAATTAGAAAAATTAATTTAAGGCAATTTATTCACTCACTTTCTTTTAAATATATAAGAAAATGTGAATTGCAAGAATACGTAAAGTTCTACAATAAAATGTACAAATTATTATAAAATTTATATAAAAATTAAAATATAAATTGTTCAAATTGAATATATATATTTGAAACGTATCAGTATATGTTATACATGCAATAATATTTGAAAACAAGATATGTGAAAGCAGATCTCAGAAAATTAATTTTTTAAATGCTTTACAGTTGCCCTCTAGTAAAACGCTTTGATGTCAATTAGTTTGTCGCAGATAATGACAGAATAACAAAAATGGGAAAACTTGGAGTTCTAACACCTTTCTATATAAGAAAAAAACGATTGTAGATATTTTATACTTTATTTATACGTTTTATGTTTTTAATAAGTATTAATAACTTCTGTTGTTAGATACTTAGATAAATGGTATCCGTGTTTTATCAATGTTTCAATTTTCTTTTAATGAAGAGACTTATCATCCTATTTCCAGATTTAAAATTTGAGATAAGAATAATCTCCAAGTCAATCAAATATGCTGAAGATCTTTTTCAAAAAAAATATTTTCATGTGGCCACGAAGCCAAAAGAAAATGATAATGTTATTTGCCCTTCTTTTCAGACGTAGGGAACAAAGCAATCATATAAATGATATCTATTTCTGTATAGCCTAAATTCTTCATGTATATATTCAAAGAAAGAAAAAGAACAGAGTAATGCAGAGCCGGAATATGCTATCTTCTATGCAACTAATTTACCTTGGTTACCATTCCATAAATTACAAATAAACTTTTTTGGCCCAAAATTGTGTCAAGAATAAATTTTAATGAAAGCTCCATGATTTCATATTTCAAAGTGAAAAAAAATTACACCATACTAACGTCAAATACTTTATCTTTAAACAAGTATTAGAAAAAAAAAAAACAATTTTTTTAAAAAAAATCAATTCGTACTTAGATTAACAAAGAAAATTTTTATTTTAGTAGCTCTTTATTAGAAAATAATCAATATGTATAGAAATATGACAGAGTAATAATAATAAGCGGCAAAATAGAAAGAGAATTTCCTGGCAATGTTCCATTTTCCTTTTTATACGTGGTATCAAACTCGCAGCCCAAGGGATGAGAATCCAACGTCATTCAACTCAAGCTATCAAGGCCTAGCTATTACAATTACTACAAAAAATTGATCAAAAAATTATACCAGCATAAATTTTCAACGCCAATGGAGGATTTAAAACCAATTTTGACAATGCCATTCACTAAAAATTTATTAAAAAATTATTTAAACTCGATTTGATGAATAAATAGCATTTTATTAAAGATTGAAAATTTAAACAAGATCTAATTTTATAGGGAGAGTGTGAGCTAATAGTAAGAATTGGAAAATTGAAAAAATCTTGCTGGAGATATATTGCTGTTCAAAACAAAGACATCAGTATTTTTATTTACAGGTGTTTCAACATTTTAATAATATAACAAATTATTGTCTTATGTTTTAATAATGGTTTTAGAAATACACACAAAAATGTTTACAGTTACAGCTATTGATAGATTCATTCAAATAAAATCCCAAGACAAAATTTATGGATAATAATTTCTATTTATACCAGTTATAGTCCCTGTTTTCATGAATTGTTTTTAATTTGAAATTTCTATTGAGTTTGCATTCATGCAAGAAATGCAGTTGCAATATCTGTTGTGATTTGAAGGTAATGGCGTTATTCTTAATTAGAATTTTTTGCTGTACTAGTAGCATTACGAATAGTAATATAGTTGCATTTTCTATGGCTAGAAGGATACGAAAAATTAATAATAACCTTCTAGAAAAACATTTGATAATAAAAAATAAAAAGGTTTGCAATCTTCCATTAGCATAAGCAAAAATCATCCACTTCCTTCCTTACAAATAAAACATGGCTTAATGAAAATTATTTTAAAACTATGGATAAAATTAAATCACCCATTACATTGCTTATGAAATATTCCGTAAGATTAAAGATGATAAATTCAAAAAGGAATTAAGGAGGAATGTTCTTTAAGGATGTAAATTTCAATGAGACATCCAGTAAGATGAGAAAGAAGCTTGGAGAGCTTTCTCCCGATTGTTAAGGATTTTCTCAGAAAATGGGGGATTAGATAGCTAAGATTAATCATAGGCATTTTATCTACTGCAAAAAAGAGTGTTTCTAAAAGTACTTTTTCTACAGTGGCATTTGAGCTACTTTCTTACTATTTTTTTGTATATCAGTGATCAGTAAAACAAATGTTTCCAATATAGCATTCAGAAAAACAAAGAAAAAAGTTATTACGGATGAAGATTCATTACAATAGTGGGACACCCCTTTTTTTAATCAGTTTTCAACGATGATGCTGAGAAAATGCGCTAGTCATCACACAGAAGCTTCTATAATATGACATAAACAGATGTATGTTTTTGCTTTCATTTAGGATTAGGAGCCAATTTTAAGTTTGATTATCCTATTCATGCTAAACAGCCATTAAAAAATATTTTAATCTCTAGTTTTAATAATTTTTTTAAAAAAATTAATTGTGCTGTATAATTGATTGAAAATTGTACCATTGAAGTAAGAAATGATTTTCATACTTTATCATATATGTTTCTATGTAAATAAAATAAAATATTCATACTAAATCTAGTTTCTATCTTGATAATTTAGAGACTTATATTCACTATTTAAGTCATACAAAAACTTCAACATAAAAAATTCTAACTTTGGAATTCTAGTTAATGTCTAAAGCTTTTAAATATAGGCGCATGCTTCTAATTGGGAAAAATTGAAATTGATGTAACAATTACTTTTATGTTAGTATCAATAAAAGTTATGTTGAAAAGTTACAATGAATTCATTAGATGCACTCTGATAATCCTGTTCAAAATCTTCAATAAAAGAGTGCTAGAGTATCATATATACTAGCGTTTAAAACATCAGAAATGTAATTTTAAATAAGAAAACACAAGAGGGATTTTTTAAGATTTCGTATGACACTCTTTGATTATTAACATTTATAGAATTACAAAATTTCAGCATTTTTTGTGCAATCAACAACCAACTAAGGAAAGCATCACGAGTTTATTGACAAATCTTCCTTGAATCTAAATGCCCTAAAATAATCAGTAATTGTGATATCCAAAGGTTTATTTAACTCAATAAAATTTAATCGTAGGCGAATCGAACTTCAGCGAACCAAAAACTTTTTATTACTTACTAACCGTGTTTGACGACCAGCTGGCTCACCAATCTCAATTCTGGTTAAAATTTTAATAATTAAAAATTTTATGCAATTCCTTCTTTATCAAAATATTTTAAAGCTTCAAATTTTTATAGTCATATAATTCACTCATAATATTATAAAAGCCTTCAGCCATAATGTAATATGAGCACAATGTGCATGTTTGAATTTTCAACACCAGTTATGGTACACAAATGTGTGAATTTTCCATTCCAGTTGGTGTGACACTCTGCAGATTAGAAATTTTTTATTTCCTTTAACATATTTTATTTTAATTAATATAGGTCTGTTAATTAGCGATGCTTAATTTTAAATGATTCAAACCTTAAGAAAAATAAACAGAATCATTTGAAATATTCGGCCGCAAACATACTAAGCTTAACCTTGTTAGTGAGGGGGAAGGGGGACTGAAACCTTACTCATTTTGCTGAGGGGAAGCGAAGAGTTTTGGAAAAAAATTATTTTTTAATTAATAATTAAACCTCGAAGCCCTTTTCTGAGTTTTTAATTAATAAATTTAAAAAATCGGAAAAGGGCTCCAAGTTCCAAAGTTTCAACCTCCAAAATAGGCATTCACCAAATTTGGTAACTGTCGGTCTACACAGTGCCAAAATGCATTTATTGGGCTTTAATTATAAGTACAGATATCGATGTCCTAGAGCACCAGGAGATGGAAAAAAATTCAAATTTGCGTTTTATCAAGAGAACTATTATTTTTGACTCATCTAACAATTCTTTAAATCGTTTAGAGTATTTTTTCAAACAAAAATTTATGAGTATTGAAATGATTTAGAAAATAGCCATTAGAGCACAATTAGAATAAACTCCAGGATACAAAAAAGTAATGTAATTTTCAAAATTGAATGAAAACAAAATATTCGCCTTAAAATCCTTAGCAGAAATAAATTTCAAATAAGAAGTCGAAAGAATTTCCACGAAAACAAGTAATATAAAAAAAATAAGTCAATTTCGACTTAGGTCAAGAAAGAAAAAAAATTTTCATTGACTTTTTATTTAATAATTAAAATTAATATATATAATTTATCAAACAAATAATTGATTTTCGCAAGAATTGAACTCGCATTATTCACCTTCACGCGAAAAATGCTGAAACCTCTGCATTTTTACCGATTGAGCTACTGCCTGATGATTTCAATTTTCATTACAAACTGCTAAAATTATATTTAAAGTATTAAAAATAATTAAATTTAATTAATGAATTAATGTTTGAAAAAAAACCTGTATCGACGTCATGTATCATCCACTACAAGTTTTAAAATTTTCTTTGAAATTAGGAATAAAATGTATTTTATTAACGATTGAAATTTTGATCAAGGTATATAAATTTGTATATGTAGATCGTGAGCTAATAATAGGAATTGAAAAATACGTAATTGTGGAAATCCTAAGATTATTAATTATTGCCTAAATTGTTTTAAAGATGCATAAATTAAAACTATAATAACAGCTGAAAAAATACCTTTTCAATTTATGTACAAAAATATAATTTTTATAAAAATATTCAAATCTCTTCCAGACATCATAGAAGTTTCCTATCCTATGAAAATGTACAATGTTTCATATAAAGTTGTTAATATATCCAAAATTCTCTTCTTTTTCATAAATTCCTTTTTTAAATACCTCATGAACAAACAAGTAAAAAGTTAATTAAAGCCCGCTACTTAACTAATGCTTACTTTTAGAATGTTAATCGAAGTTTTTAAAATTCATGAACCCCATAATTAGTTTTCAATCCTTTAGTTGTTTTTTTTCTTTCTGAAAAATTGAGGGAATGTTATATCTGATCTAATAAATTAAATGACATTAAGTGAGCTAAAAATAATAAGTGAAAAATATGAATTGAGTGATATTTAAAAAATGTTATTTAGAAGTTATGTTAATAATCAATTAAAAAGAGGTAGAATATTCATATAATTAACTTTAAAGTTGCGACTTTGGTTGAATGGAAAAAATTGTTAATCAAGCAATGAGGAGTAAAAATTGAGCTGAAATCAATATGTTCAGCATCATTAATTTAAGGAAATGAAATTAAAATACAAAATTATATTTACTTTTATCTAATTAGCCCTGATTACATTAATAAATACTTCCTAGCTTTTCAGTAATTTAATAAAGCCCGATTAGAGAGCTTGTAATCAATGCGAGCTTAGAGTAATAGACATATTGCAGCTAATTTATATCAATAGCATTGTAGTGCACATGCATCGGGTAATGGTGCTCATGTCAGTCAACGGAGCGACGTAATTACCTTGTTACACAAAGCACTCGACTCAATTTCTATGGCATTAAATGATTTCTAAGCACGTGTACGTGACACGTGTACACGTGTTTTGTAGTTTAACCAGCTATCCCTCGTCACCTTTAATGCTTAAGAGAAGTTTAGAAACACTATATGGCAGTTTACCAATATCATAAGTGTACTTCTAAACTTACAGTACAATGGGCCATGTATATATATCGATTAGTATTATGTATATATCTATTTTACATTAAAGCATAGTGTATTAATATAAATATGAATTACAACTGTGGATAATCTTTGAGAGTTAGGACATCAATTTAAAAGTGCTTTACAGACGCATAATTTTAAACTATAATAACAGCTGAAAAAATATCTATTCAATTTATGTACAAAAATACAATTTTTATTAAAATATTCAAACCTCTTCCAGTATTCAGACAAGTATATAGATATATGTGGTAGAAATGGGGAAAAATTTTCTCAAAAATGTTATAAAATATCTATACTATATTGTATTTTTGTATAAATAGAAAGCAAAAATATTTTTTGCAAATCAAAAGTGTTTTGAAAATTTGAAAGATTTTTTTTTTGAGAGAGAGGCTATTTGCACAAAACTTTCGAGATAAGAAACATATTACCTAGTTTTTGAGCTAAAAAGTAAACAATATTTCTATATAGTCCTTAAATATTGGATTTTAACTCACATATAAAGGTATAAATTTCTATTTTTCTCATTATAAGACATTAAAAGTGCTTTAATTTTTTTTTAAAGTAAAGATTATTTTAATTCTAAATTTCGGGATTTCAAAAACATTATAAAAATGTATATTTTTTTTTAAAGAAAAACTTGTTCGATTTTATATCTAAAATATTTTGATGGAAGTTTTTGTAGAAATTTAGAATTTTAGAAAGCAATATGGAAATATTTTCTATGTAAATATGTAATTGGATGCATCTTCCCAAAAAATGAACTCGGAAACAAAATTTATAACAAAAAAAAAAACTGTTAAAAGCATAAAAGTATTGAATAAAAAATCATTTAACTTTTTTCTCTCTCAAAGATTCAATTTTTCATTAATCGTCCTAATGAAAACGAAGTTTTAGCCTTAAGCTTCAATAGACGTAAAATTGTAAAAAAGTTGTGCAATAAGATGCATGCATAAGGATGCAAATTAAGGAAAAAATTAACTCAAGTATACAATTCTGGTAATATCGGTGTTCTGACATAGGGGTAGCGAGTCTTGATCAAAGCTGGGGTTCCCAGGTTCGAAAACGGTTGTTCTGTGTAATATCTATGAGGTATATAAATGTGACTCCCCCTGCAAAAAGGGGCTGTGTAAGCGGCTTTAAAGAATAAGTACCTAAGTCGTACTCTTGCCCCCAGTTGGCGCTACATCAAAAAAAAAAATCTCCTCACGATTTAAAAACAGCTAATGCCTTGGGCGAAGCCTGTCCATTACAAGTGACACTAACAACAACAATAATTCTAGTAATCAAATGTATGTCATCTATTTCTCCACATCATTGTGTTATCGAGTCCAACCTTCAAAAGACATTTAAAATACAAAAACCAAATTTCAAATTTTATTTATGATGTTCTTTGTGTTTCTTATTTATGAGACTGATAGACAGATTGCAATAACTCCAAAAAACTGTTTTGATTGCTTCCTGTCGTGAGCATTTATCAAATTACCAAAATTCTTTTTTCCCAGCTGCAATTTATAATTATAATTCTTAAATCAGAGAATATAATTATAAACATGCAGATTATAAATAATATTACCTTTGGAAGCTGAACTTCTGAAGATTTTTAAGTTGAAATGATTATAAGACTTGCTTTAAATGTATGAAATTCTGTTACTTCAAGCTTGAAAGATGTACTGGCTTACTTCCATACCCTTTCCAGCATAATGAAGTTATAGATTTCATTCATTGAATCATCCAAAATTCATGTTTCCACAAGAAATCCACAAAAATGAATCTCAAGTTTCCTATTTACCATTCAAGATATCGCAAAAGGATTCCGCTTAAGGGAAATGTTAACTTTCTTATGTCCTAAATATATGAGCGATAGTCAAAACTTTGTCCCTCTGAGAGAAAAGAAAAACTGAAAATCGCAAATAAATAAAACAAAAAAATTATATCCTTAAATAATATTTTTGTCGTCTTTAAGTAAAACATAAAATATATAATTTATTAAATGGCATTATTTGGTGTAAGTCTTAAAGGATTTCGATTCAACTGCATAAAGTTTCAAAAAAATCTAGCTTTATAAAGTATAATTTTCACAGAATATAACAAAAATCCTTTTAAACCCTTTATGGGACCGTTTAATTTTTAGGTCACATTTTATTTTATCGACATTTTACAAAATAATTATAGCTTTTTTCATGAGATGGTGCATAAATCTGAACTCTATGAAATTGCAAACACAACCAATACTAGTATTCATGACCATTCCTAGGAACATCAACCCGAAATATCAAAATAATTGCTGTGCAAAATGTTGGCAGTCAAACTATACGAAACCATTTAATCCAATTGAAATTGTGTTTTTTTCAGTGATCACCAAACTATGTTTATGGATGCACGTACATTTATGCCTTACACCAAATGCAAATTATTTTATGGACTTTAACATATGAGCTATTATACACAGAAGTGCAACTTTTATAGGTCGGTGTGACTTGAAAGTCACAATGAATATAACGAAATAAAATCGTTTAAACATAAAAATTTGTTTTCATTTGCATATATTTAGGTTTATAATTTCTGATTTTTCGTTCCTACAGTTCTTTTTGAAGTTAAAACAAAAATTCGGATCATAGAGGGCTAATTTGAATCTTTAGTTATTTTCATTTATTGGAATTCGAAAAAGAATTATGAAAACATGATGAATTCCAAGACTAAACCTTCTGTTACATGTAGACAACGAGAAAAATTAGGTACTCTCTTCTACAAGCATGAAATGATCATCTGAAAATAATAATAATAATAATCGTTACAATTTATTTTATATTTGTAATGAAGGAAGTTTGCAATCATTGTTTTCCTTTCTTTTAATTAAAACAGTGCAGTTTAAATTTTCTTCTGCTGTGTATTATTAAAACTAAATATTGGTTTAATATTTCTGAAGTAGCTAGTCAATATATAATTACATTTTTATTTGAACCAGTAGCGCTATTTTGTAATGAATTTCACAAAAAGAAATTTCAGAAACTAACAAATTTACAACTAATTATGAATTAAAGATTTAAAAGCAGAAAACAATTAAAATAAAATTCTAATTCTAGTACGCTAATAAAAACCCTTTTAAAATTTCTTACCATAAAGTGTATTTACATTCAAACTGCGTTTAAACCACTTTAACTGATTTGCCCGTATACCGTGCGTTCATCGAATTTTAGAATTTTGATACTTGTAAACAAAAAAATCATAATTATAATTCAACAGTAAAATGGCAGCGTAGATAAGTCAAGTACTTGATGGATTTCCATTTTAATTAAAACAAGTAAATATTCTCAAAACAGAAGGTGTCATCTTATTAGATTGTAAAGAAATTAAAACAGTTATGTGGTTTAGATAAATTGTTTCGAAAAGGTAGATTTTATGGAAAAATTATTATTATTCGTACTCTATCTTAAATGCTAATGTAATCTAATTTTAAATGTTTTTAATGAATAATTAAAATTTTTCAAGATTATCTTATACGCCTCTGAAAATATTTCTTCAGAAGAAAATCTCTCATCAATTAAAGATAAATGGGTGACTTTAAATATAATCCTTTTAAATATAATTTAAACGGATTATTTGGTGGTACTTTACTTTAGAATAGTACAGGAATATGCCCAGTTTCCCAATACAATAATTCTCTTCCACAAGAAATTTCTCCTTATCCAAGTCCAAAGCTGGGGTTGAGTTGAGACATCTTTTATTTGATCCAGCTAATATTTCTTTTAATAGTGTCCTATTCAATGATGGCTTGTTTTTGTGTATTCTACATCACCCTACAATTTTCAGTTGGCTTTTGAAAAGCTTGTGTATTTCTTGTGAATTCATTACTTGTTGTAAAGTTTTCATACTTATATATATAGAAAAAAAATTAAACTCGCAGTAAGTCTCACAAACAGAAATTTTTTTTGTCAATGTTTCTAATACATAATCATGCATAAAGACGTTCCAAATGCAGGATGTCGCACAAATTATTACACTTCTAATTTTTTTAAATTCAAATAGAACACGTTAAGACGAGTATTTTAATATGTAACATGTGGGTCTCCAAGTATAGCAACATAGATTAACTAAGCAAAAAACATTAATTATAAATCTGACAGTTTGTATTACAAATTACGATGCAAACTATGATTGTCCATTTTACAAGCTTTCCAAGGTGGTTATTGAAATTTGTGGTTGCCTATGAGAAGAAAAGAATGTTTCCAAAGTAATATGCGAATTCCCGCAGATGCATACATTGATGCAGGAATTTGCATATTACCAGCTTTAATGAGAATTAGTTGTTCATTATTGGCTATAAAATTTCTATGTAACTTGAGTATTCTTTATCGATCTGAAATGAGCGTATATTCGATTGAACGTATTTTCATGGTGCTGACTTACCATGAATAACAAACATATCACAGAGCAGTAAAAAAAATCGGCAATCATCAAAACATAAATGGCACGAATATCAAATGAACGAACGATTTAAGAAAACCGTCAATCTGTTGGATAATGTACTAGGGAAGAGATGCGTTCCACATCAGAACCTAATGTTCAAAAAGCGAAAGTTTTTGAATGACAGTGGCATCCCACTTTTGCATGGCGTGTACAAAATAAGAGATTACAAGTTTATACAAGAAAGTGCTATATATCTTAGTTGAACATTTTCATGATAGACATTGAGTAGGATCTCATTTCGAAACCAATAATGCCCACCTTCCTCTCCAGATCTTAACCCGTGTTACTTATTTTATATAATTGTTTAAAGGACACAGTATGTCTCATGCAACTCTGAACGATGAATGATTTGAGAGCAGAAATTATAACCAAGGTTAAGAGAAAATGGAACAAATATTTTACAGAAAACAATTGGGAACTTCGATTTTAAACTTTGTCATTTTATTTTTTCGAACTGTCGACATGTGGAAAATCTATAGTATTGAAAGTTCTTAATAAACATTTATTTTTTCACTCGTTTTTTTTTCAGTTTCTTGAAGTTTTCACGACACAAACTTCACACTTTATTTGGATTATGATGTTATATTCGGAGCCCTTATATGTTATACATCAAAATACTCATCTTCACGTGTTCTATTTGAATCCATAAAATTAGACGCTAACATGCATACCTTTTGGAGCACCCTGTATATTTCTTCACAAAAAAATATACATTTTAACTAGCTCAGTTTGATCAAGGACCCATATATAACCTTAAATTTCAAAAACAATAACAATTATAAAAAGCCCGAACGCTTCGCTTCTATTGTATTTAAAACTCTATTGATAAAGAGAAATCAAACTTTTAAAATTGGCACTTTATTTTCCCTTTCCTGTTAGCTATCTTCAATAAATATCTTCTATAGCTCTGGAAGAAATCGATTTCCTTCTTTTTTCTCTATTCGTTTATATTTATTTATTTACTCGTATTTATATGCAGCACCTCTAATTCTATATGAATGAGAGGAAGAACTAATCATTTCTTAGCTTTCGCTTCTTGATTCGAAAGGGAAGTGAACGTGATCCACTTTTCCCTCGAGAACCACTGGAGTTGATCTTTCTTGCCGATTCTTGAATAGTGGATTTAATCGAAAATCGAATCATTCTAAGAATGTTTCAATAACGTAGTAATCAATGCAGATTAGTTATTTTTTCTCGAAAAATTAAATAAATAAATTGCTATTCTTTTAATAAAACTGTTTAGAGAAAAAAAAATTTTCTTAAAAAGTTATTTTAGTATAGCCATTAATATTGAATATTCAAATACGGAATGGTTTAATTTTATACATTTTGTGTTTATATGTTTTGTTCTTCTTCAAAAATACTTCTCTGAAACTCAATCGTATTAAAATAATTCATTTTAAATCTTCGCAAGGAAAACGGCCGTAACTTGAAACATTTCTGCGACGTTAAACTTGAAAATTTTGACTATTCTCATTTCGTTAGATAGACGCAGAATGTTGTTGCATAATTAGCATTTTTTCTAATGCTTTCAATATGTTGTCACTAATCCTTTCTATTTAGCTATGTCCATGACTCAAATAATAGTAATAGTACGAAATATGATATATTCTATTGATCACAACAATCTCGACACAACCTTAGGGGATGGCATAGGTATACTCCGTTCCGGCCGAAGCCATTCGGATATAACTATCAGCTGCCGCAAGGCAACCCCCACCAAGCACTGAAGTGAAGGTTAATCAGCTTAATTTTCATAAAACAATTCAAAGAACCATATTGGAAAGAAATACGAATTTAGATTCTCAAAAAATGACACCTTGTCTCCAAGTATAATAATTATCAAACATATCAACAGTTATCAGAGGAATGTAAAAATATAAACAACATTAACTAAGAAGATTCTGTTTTAAAAAAAAGGTATAAACATTTTAACAGTTATTAGAGGAACATAAAAATGTGAACAAAGTTAACTAAGAAAAATCTGTTAAAAAAAAAGGTATAAACAATTCAACAGATATAAGATGAACATGAAAATGAATGAGAGAGAATGAACAACCTTAGGGGATAACTAATACAAATAAAATTGCTTACTTATGGAGTTTTCAGAGGAATCTGACTTTTAGTTACATTCTCCTTAGAATGATATATCCAGCAATCAGTATGCAAGTACCATCAGCAACCTCTTCCTCCCAATTTGATTTGCAAGTGCACGCATGCACCAGTTTTTTGATTCTTCAAGACTCAACAGAGCCTTTTTCTTACTTACCTTAAAATATCTAACTAATATTTTTTTCGTATATTTTGTTGTTATGCAAAATGATTCATAATTAAAGTAATTTGTTGTGTTATTTCGGCTTCATTTTGGCCGCGGTGACCTGGAGGTAACGTATGAACCGTAGGATTTGACGTTCGAGACGCATTCCACCAAAGAACCATCGTGTAAGGGGATCTATTGCCCGTTAAATACGTCAAGGTCAAGCGTTCTAAAGCTGGTGTGGAGTGAAAGTGCCAGCTCAAAGGTCGTCATCATCATCTGACCGCAGCTAAAAATTACGAGGTCAGGCTCAAAATAACCGTTTTGCTTTAGAACGGGATTGATTTACCTCAGGATGTTAATATAACCACATTTAGGATTCATTCTTACATATTTATCATTATCCTTAATTTTTAAGCATTATTGCATGGGCTGTTAGTACAATAGATCTTATTTTAAATGCTACCATTATTTTTCTTTCTATGATTTGGCTTGTGATTTCTATCAGTTTATATAAACGAATTCCTATTTGAATCGTTTCTTTATAATAGAATGCAAGTAAACTATTTACTCTTAATTTTTATGTATTAAAGTTGTGTTTTTTTTTTATTAGGATGCATATCTCCTTTCACGCTCTATGTAACTCCCCCCCTCCTCTCATAGATTTTACACAAAACAATATTAAAAAATATATATTTGTGGACGTTTTGTATCATGTTTACCTCTAACAAATATTCAACAATACTTTAACTTTAAAAAAGGCGGAATTACCATAAAAATTACAAACTGGTAACTTCAAAATCCAAATGTTAGTTAAAAAATATATAAATAATTGCCACAAAATCGGGTTTTAAATGTTATAAATTGAATTAGTAAAGTAAAGTCATTACATTCATAGAATAATAACAGTATTTACCCCCTCCATTTTAATCATTTTTCTTTTTAAAGTAGCTTCTGTCTCCATTTTTATCCATAATTCTGGCCCCTTAAAATTTAAAAAAAATGCAAGATAAATATATAAGAATTTCTATGTCAGTTTTGAAATTGCAGTGTCATAAGTTCAATTCTTTACTTGAAATTAAACGGAAGCTTTAGTTCATCTTAATTTTTTTTCTGTGCAAAATGATCGATATTTATTTTTTCTTGAACTTTACAATAAATCTTTCATATGATTGATAATAAAAATCATCATTTATTTTTATTTCAAAGATAAAAATGGCGAATAAACATTTATTATCCTTTCTTTGCTTAAGATATCTTGATAAAAGTTTCAATGATGGTAAAATGTACCTCAATAAATTTCAGTTCCATGCATTGAAATGAATAGTTTTATTTTTTTTTCATGATTTATTTCATATTTTTCATGATAAATCGACAAATCTATAATCATACATTCCTGTAAATTGTATTTCTCCTCATAACATTTATAGGTACCACCGACTGCCGTATAAAGGAGGAAATAAATTACGAAAAATTTAATTCCATAAAATTCTGACATTTAACATGTAAAGAAAACTCAAATTTTCTATCTTGCTCTTATCTTTACTTATAATAAAGCTCAATGTGTGTGTGTGTGTGTGTGTGTGTGTGTGTGTGTGTGTGTGTGTGT
>JAOUZG010015269.1:74423-85198 GCA_026289955.1 Argiope argentata | reverse complement strand
TGTGTGTGTGTGTGTGTGTGTGTGTGTGTGTGTGTGTGTGTGTGTGTTGGCGCTCTACAGGTCAGACCGTTCGACCTACAGCTACCAAATTTGGTACATTTATATCTTGGGAGCCAGGAATGTGCACCTCTTGGCCCTGTTTTTGAATTTTTAATTTAGATTTTAATGAAGTAAAAATAAACGAAATTTTAATGTTTTTTAGCTATAACTTCTAAAATTATAACAGCACAAAATTGAATTTTGTATCAAAATGAAGCTAAAAAAATAGCTTTTCAATGATACTGATGCTTTGACCTATAAATTAAAATTCTATTTTTAATGAATTTTTAAACATTTAATTTAATAATATTTTTCAACAATTTGTTTCGCTTAAAATAAAAACAAAATTTTATCTAAAAAATGCTTTTAATTTAAAGCTTTGGAAGAAAAGAAAAAAATAGTAAGAAGAGAAAAACTATCAAAAAATATCAAGAGCTATTCCATTCCGTTCTAAGATTTTTTTAAAAAAAATTAAGTAAATCTACATTTTACGAATATGTACAATGTTGCCACCCATCCTTCTCTTAAATTGCATTTAAAAAAATTTCAATGCAATATATAATTATTATGACAATATTTAAAACCTTTTTTTTTTCAAAATGCTTTAGTTTTTTTTTATATTAACATTTACAAAAATGTCATTAATAAGAAATTTTCAAACATATTTATTCATAAAGCCAAAACTGCATACAAACAAATTTCAACTAAACACTGTAAATTTGTTATATAGCAGTGAATGGAAATTATAAATAATATTTTTAAATTAAATATCATTTAATTTTAATTTTCTAAATATTTTAGCTCGTCCTGTAAAGCATTAGTAAATTTAAAAAAGTAATAATAATTATTTTTTAAAATTTATTTGATAAAGAAAGTTGGCTAAATAAAATACTAATAAATTGGTTCGAGAAAGGAGATTGTCATGTAGACTTTAAAAATTATTTCTCTATATAAATGAGTTCATTTTAATTTTTAATATTATAAATTTCGTATGTTGTGTCAATTTTTGATATTTTGTGTATAAAACTAATTGTGTGCTTGTTCATTTTTCTATAAATCTTTCACAACATGCATTAAAGGAATCATATATTAACTAAAAGAGATTTAAAACAAAGCTTAATTGGCTAAGAAATTGATGACACACTCTACAAAATTTTGTACTACTTTTAAAATTCAAAATAGATTTTTTTAAATAAAGTTTTACTTAAAAATATATAACTTAAGCTCAAAATTAAGATTACAAATCAAATTAAGAAAAAGTGCTCAAAGTATATGTGAAATGAAAGTTTTTAATGAATAACCATAATTAGCAGTGTTAAAATCAATATCATCTCATGAATGTTCAAAAACCTTAAATTTTAACCCTGGCCTAAAGAATGAGGATAAATACTACCTATCTTCTACCTATAATGTTATCAAACCTTTCTGGAATTCTTATTTAGTAGGGAAAAAAGTGTCTTTTTCATTTCTTTGTCCACTTTTTCATCGCAAAAAAGTAGGCATTTGTCATTTCCCCTCAAAAACAAAACAATATAAACCTCACTCACTCGAAAACAAAAATATCGGTTGTAAGCGAGAGATAAAAGAAGAAAAACCGGTTCAGACGATACTTGCAGTCTGTTTTTATTATTTGAATTTCTCGAAAGAACTGAATATCGATTTCGTTTGAGGGAGAATAATTTTTTTCACACTTCCTTTTATGTGAATTGAAACCCTGCAAGATGAAAAGGTTGAATATTATTTTCCTTCGTTTAAAATGCAAACATTTCTTTCATTTAGTTTAACATTGTAAGAAATGATTGTCTCTGAAACAAATGAGGAACAATATGCATTGAAAATAGAGAAGATTGAAACAATGTATTGGTAAATGTAATCTATCTCCGATTGTTTTAATGACTCAAAGAATTATTTTAAAAGTTCCCAATTTTCTGATTACAGTCCCTTTGGTATAAATAAATTCCTATGTTTTATTTCAGTTTAATGGTTTAATATTTAATATCCATATTGTGTATTTCACTATATTTTCTATTGCAGTTAATGATATTAAAAAAATATTTTTTTGTTTTTAGCAGAAATTTGGTGATCGTATATAAGGGAGCAAATGTTTTTAGAAATAACAGTTTCAGAAAAATGAATAAAATATTATAATTTCAGTTTCGAATCTATAATAAGTTTTTTTATAGCGAAAAATAATGTCTTAATTTTTAAAAAAAAACATTATGTAATTCCTTTTAATTTATTCAAATCGTATCATTTTTCAGTTTGGGAAAAACAAACTGTAAATACTCTCCCCTTTACCCTGACATCTTTATTACATGGTAAAATGAATAAAAATGATATTAAGATGTCATTGGTTTATTGGGTGCAAAATTTGATACAGATCTACAGTCGTAAACTCAATAACGCATGCCAAATTTTATTCATTTAATTTATTACGTTTCTGTACTATTTTCAGACGTACAGACTAAAATTCCATAATTTAGTAAAGTTCAACCAAAATTTTAAAAAAAAATGAGACATAGACCTATAATGTTTACGCAAATTTGATATTATTACCATGTGTTACAATTTGTCCATTAGATCTTTGATTCATCGCATTTCGATATGCTTTTACTATAAAGACGTTCATCTACAGGTATGATTTCATGCAAAATTGAATTTCATTTTGTATTAATTCATATCTTATAAATTGATGCTAATATAAAAGACTAAATTTCATTTTTCTTGATTTTTTAAAGTGTTCACCCTCTTAAGGAAATAAGAAAAAAATCTAGAAAAAAATGTGGTTGGGGGAAAGGAAACTCAAGGAAGCCAAAAACGTGGGAAATTATTCTAAATTCTGTGTGACAAATTTTTTCCATTAAACTGTTGTTTTTGTTACTAATGGCACTTGCCACAGACAAGCACGCCGATGGCCGTCAGTGATTTTAAACTGGATGAGCGTCTCTTGTATTTGAAGTAGTGCCAACTAGGGCCAAGAGTACGACTTAACTGCACACTCATCACATTCGCTTGCATATCCCCTTTTTACAGGTGAGCACATTCATACACCTCACATATAGTGCACAAAAGAAAAATCCTTCCCGAACAGGAACTCGAACCCGGAACACCCAGATCACGTGGAAGACAAGCTACCTCTATGTCAGGTCGCCGGCCCGTTAAACTATGTTCTCTTTTTTATTACTCCTTAAAGGGAAGAAAAAACAGTATCAGGCCTCATTCCCATCATCTTTATCAACGACACCTATTAGTTTTTCATTTATTCATAATTTTAAACTTTTTAATTAGATATTTCTATATTATGACTAATGTGACTGTCTTCAAATTTTAGTTTCAAATTCATTTCGTTTTTAGACAAATAAATAATTTAATTGTAATAATTGTAATAATTTAATTAGTTTTTACATAAATAAATAATATAATAATTAAATAAATCCTTAAAATCTGATTTATTACTTATTATATCTCTTCTTTTGTAAAACATTTAATATATTATGGTCTCACTCTTTGAATATCAGTAAGTAACCCACATAGTACATATAGATGTATTCGATCCATATGAAGTAATCGTCAATATCAAACTTCTTACTCTCTAAAACCTCTACATTAGTTCAAATATTAAAAATTTGAGAGTACCTAGCTTGGAGTGCAAAATGGGAGCTTTTCACGAACAAAGAGGAAACTACAAAGATTCAGTTAAATAGATTTAGAGCATCCATTATACGGTCTAAATATGCCACCCTAAAATTTTCGTCCATTTGGAATCTTAAAGAAATTAATCAACAGTAAGAAGTTTGAAAATGATTCCATACGGACAGACTCAATCACCCATAGATTTTTATAATAATCAAGTATCTGGAAAACGTTTATTTTTTTTCAAAAGATATATATAAATAAGAAATTTATCATATATAAAATCATTGATATATAAGTCGTGATAATAGATATATTTATCTTTTTGGAATTACACAAGTAACACAACGCATGAGACTTTGTTGCTTTTCAAAGATCATTAACAAAAAAAAAGTACACTTTCGACAGAATTAATATCTACATTCCATTAAATGAGATATTTAAAAAGAATAAAGATTCTAAGACATAAACCCATTATCTTAAAGACCAGACATCCCTCAATTACAGATATTAATAATATTGAAGAATAAAGATCAAGATTATAGAAAAAATAATCTGACTTACTCAAATGGTTGGACGCAAACAACAAAATCCAAGTATCATTTCAACATTTTTCCTCTGAAGCAATCTTTGTCAAACAGAGTTTGAAAATGTTTTTGGATTTTTCACAACATTCCTTCATTTTTGAAAACATACATGCAGTTCACACTATTCAACTACATACAGAAATATTGAGTGGCTGAAATAAACAATTGCAGTTAATATTTAAGATTAACAACAATTAACTAAATTTCTACGATTTTTAATTATTGATGTGTTTAACGATCTTAATAAAGCTCCCATACAACAATACAAAGGTATTTTTCCGTTATCCGGGCGCAAGAGAAAACCCGCCAAATAATGTAGAATTCAGATAACTTTCTTTGGATGTTTTTACAGCTAACATAAAAGTATTAGTACAAAAACTATCATAGGACGAACTTCAGAATTTTAAACAATGGATCAAATGATGAGAAAGATGATATCAGAACCAATATCTCTTCTCCTAATTTCTATTTTAGACCATGGGAGATATGTCTTATGATTCAAAATTAAATTGAACTTGCATTAGGAGTATATATTTATTATGTATTTTTGGTGAAATCAATTTTCGCACCTGAAATCGTTGGCTTCGGAGGCTACCACAAGCCCATCGTGGCTCTCTATTTTCTCCGAAATCCATTTGCAGCGTTGCATATTCTTATATTCTTGCTTTTAAAATATTTTCCGCATCTACTGAAATCATCTTTATATCAGTAAGAATTATGAATTAACTATGAAGTCTTTCAGGAAGTTAGAATTGTAATTTAACATCAAATACTTTGGGTTCGAACCAGAACTAACTTTGTCAGGATTTCATTGTCCCTTATGCCACTTGGGTAGCTACCTTGTTTACGTTTTGAAGAAGCAGATGATTCACTTATTTAAGATAGTGAAAGAACTATGTTATCAGCTGGTTCTCATTTAGTAGTTCTCAGCGAGACACGAATACTTGGAGGTTTATTGATGTCAACTCGGGCTTTTGTACTATTTTTTGTGCACGTAGAGTAAGGATTTTAATTTAACTTAGCAAATGAATTTAAAAATATCTGGCCACATCTAAATTTTTGAGACTTAACTGAAAAAAGACATTACTGAATTTTCAATTACTGTCCTTACAATTTTCTTAAGACTTTAAATTGTACTTCAGTATAATTGAAATTGATTTTCTTCGCTATTAACCAATTTCTCTTCAGATAATGAGAAAAGTTGTTTCGGCATGGATGAATTGCCGTTTTCACATTTCAACATCTTGTATAATCTGATAGACATTTGAAGAACTGTTATTCATACTTTACTTGAAAACCTGGTAAGGCATCATTCTTGTAATGCTTGCGTAATTTTAGCTATAATTTTGTTAGGTAAAATTCATTGTATTCTGAATTTTCTTATGTTTTTATACTAAATTAAAAAATAATAAAGTAAATTTTTATATAAAACTATTACGGCCAATAAAAAATTATTTGCAATCAATAAAACAAAAATTAGTTCATGGATAGGTTGTTTATTTGTAAAAAAAATCATATTTTTGTAATACTAATTCCATTTTGATTGAAACTTGATATTTTTAAACTGAATTTTCAAAATAGTAACCGAAATTTTCACTCTAGAAAAATAATCAACTTCAATTAATATTATTATAAATTCAAAAATAATTAATTTTTGTTATTGATTTTTTTAAATATTCATTTTCTAATTATTAATTCGTTTGAATTTCAGTTTCCTATCGTTAACCTTCTCTCCAGAATGTTGGGGATTTGACAGCTTGTGTACTTTTATATGTAAAGGGTATTAAAGAGTAAGTCCGATTAACCATTTAACAGATTTATTTTTTTAACTATCTAATAAGATGACACCTTCTATATCGGGAATATTTCCTTATTTTGATTCAAATGGAAATTCAACGAGTACTTGACTTTTCTACGTATTCGAAGTCCTTTTACTATTGAATTATAATTGTTATGAATGGTTTTCTTTTTGCTTACAACTATCAAAATTTGATAAATCGATGCACGTACGGCATACGGGCAAAACAGTTAAATGTTTGAAAGGTTAAATATCACTTTTGATATTTTGAGATGTGTCACTAATATTAAATTTTTTGGCTGATAAAATATAATGTCACTGTTTAAGAACCCATATTACCATGCACTGAATTTTTATTGTCGTAACTTATTTTTTTTATATAATTTTTTGTCTTTACACTCAAAATATTTTATGCTTTGTATTATTTTCACTCAAATTTTATACTGTATTTTCATTTTTAATGCGTTTCCAATTAATCAATTATCCGAATTAAGTTCTTATCTTTTTAGAGGATTTCAGAATTCACTCGTCACCTGACGCAGAGTGTCAAAGTTTATTTAAGGTTGTTTAATCTAAAAAGTCATTACAATATTAAAGTAATATTGTTTGTCGAATAAGATTAAAAAATCTCTGTTGGCAATAATTTAACCTCTTTGGTATAAACCTATAAGAAATTGTGATAGTAAGTCCAATATATTAACATTCATACTTGTATAGAAGACAATAAAAAATAATTCTAATTGACATTTATGAAAACATTGTTCCCGGTAAAGAACTGACCTATGAAAATTACCTTAATACTAAATTAAGTACAACTTAAACTTTCCCGCCAGAGAAAATGTCAATTAAATCTATATTTAGGAAAAATTTTAATAAACGTTAAACATCAATTTTCATTTTCTTGCTTGTTAGTGTAGACATTGTGAAATGTGCTTTAATGCATCGACAGGTTCTCCAACTGAAATGAAAGTTGTCCACACGGATTCACGAAATTATAAGATTTTCTGGATTTGGCGAGAAATGGCAATGCGTCTCTATTAGGTCTCGGCTCTTGAACCCTAGGGGTTTCAATTTCGAGACCCGATTCGACAGAAGAACTGAAGTGATAAGGAGGTCTACTGCGCGTTAAAGTTGTCTTGGTCAAACATCCACCCTCTGGTGTTGTGTGAAGAGGGGGATGCCAGGGGATCCACTCACGGTTCAAAATGATGAAGTCCGTCCCAAAATACTCCTTATGTTGCTGGACAACAGGAAGTTAATATAACTAAACTAGTACAGATATTTCTAGAATTTTCTGGCTGTTAAATTTTAAACATATATTTTTACAGGTCTTAAAAAACTAAATGAAATTCCAATTTTTTAACTTTCATAATGATTGATAAAATTTTTCTTTTGTTTTCAGTACCAGAATCTAGCAGGACAATTTAGCAGTTTCAATTTTAAAAAAACAGCAATCATCATCATATTGAGAATCCAGCTGAGTTGTAACAACCTCGATAATTGTGGGATCCTCGTGACATTCCTTTTCATCCACGTTATTTATGAAGGAAACCTGTTTTTTTTTTCAAGTTTGAATGCTGTTTCCATTTTAGATGGTGAAAGAATACCTTTTTACATTTTTCTTCAGTCGTAGCATTGGACTAAAAAAAGTAAGATAACATATTCACGCGAATTTTAAAAATAATAATCGGTATTCTCAAGTATTGCCAGGTAATATCTTCATTTAAGTCTTTACATAGTTTATAATTCTAATGCATTCTGAAAACCTGAAGAGGGCTTAAAATTTAAATAAATCTGTTTTTTTTTAATTTCAATTTCTTGTTGAATATGAAGTATTAAGATAAATGTGAGCCGAATTTTACAGTACCAACGGATTAATTAATAACGGGAGGAAATATTTAAATATTTCTCCTTCAAAAGTTTTACTAAGCAGATTTGGGGTATTTTCTTCGAAAATAAATTTTAATCGACTTAATAGAAGTGATTTTATTATTTCGTTAAGATTTCATATGCAGTTGGAAGCTATCTCCATTTCCTGATACGATTAATCAGTAAAGAATTCGTGTAATTTAAAAAATGAATTGAGAATTTTATAGAGCATTATATTATTTAAAAAATTACTTTTAGAAAACATCTCTAATCAATAAATGACCTGTTGCATTCATTACAAATTAATATTCTCGGTTCAATTTATACGAAAAGAAACGAAATTCGATGCATGAATAGTGATTGTCAACATTCTGACGCTATTGTATGAAGTAAGTTTCGTGAGAGACTGAATATATGGAATCTAGTGTTTCATTTAAAATGTTGGACACCCCTTGTAGTTTGAACTATTTTGAGCATTTTATGTTAAGAATTTTAAACGTCAGCACCATTTATCCTGCAAAAGGATCTTGATCTAGATTAATACTCACATAAATATCATTTAGAAAAATTTTTCAACGGAATTTTTCCCGCTTTTTAACCTTTTGCACTTCGAAAATTTATTAGATGCAGAATTATTCACCTAATACAAAGACTTGTTTATTGCTATGAAAAATAAATATATCTAATTCTTTTAAGTCGAATTTCTTTGAAATAGTAATCTTCATCTCTTAACCATAATGTAGACATGTTTAACAATTAATTTGAAAAATAAATCGTCAAAATGATGCATAACCTTGAATGGTGAGTCTGAGGCACCATTGGAGTGCAAAGGATAAAATTTTTGTGGAGGACAGATATGAGGTTGTGTAAGTTTGGTTTTACCCAGTCTAACATATTGTACACTGGTGCAGTAAATATAATCATATAAAATTTTTAAAAAGTTAACTTTCTACAATTAAATTTTGAAGTTTAGAATTGAAGAAAGTTTCCAGTTCTACATGGGTTGAGAATACTCCTTGTTTTGAAGATATTCTGGGAGTATCTCAATAATATTTAAGAATGTTAAGGTAAAATTTATTTCAAGAAAACGAATAATTTATTCAAATTAGTGATAACGAGTTGAGATTTAAACATTCAGGTATTTTGAAAATTTCAGTGGTTATGAAACAAGCGCAATGATATATTTAATTTTACATTGTTCTTATGAATAAGATTTGTAACATGGTGAAATGAAAGGCTCTCACTTAAGATATTACGAAGAATTTAAGATTTCTTCTGTCCATTTATTAAAATATTGAGCTCGTGATTTTAAATTAATCTCA
Source organism: Argiope argentata (assembly GCA_026289955.1). Taxonomy (NCBI): domain Eukaryota; kingdom Metazoa; phylum Arthropoda; class Arachnida; order Araneae; family Araneidae; genus Argiope; species Argiope argentata. The sequence continues at coordinate 75,950 of JAOUZG010015269.1, read as the reverse complement.
GTGCAAGCCAATTTAAAGTTTCCTTTGATCTGGTTCAAATTCTAAAGAAATCTGTAATTTGCACTTATTTGAGCATTCAAGGAGAAGCGTGATGTAAAGAAAATATTTAAGTATCATGAAAAATGTTTTAATAACTAAGTATAAACAATAGCTTGTAGTTTAATTCAATTCAAATATTATCTGATGCAATTTTATTATTGATAGAAACTCGGAAATAAAATTACTATGATTGGTGGATTTCTAAAACTTATAAGTTTATTACTAACCACTTAATAATCAGGGAAGATTACAAGATATTTTCGAGAATGAATTTTTTTCTTTAATACTGATTAATCGAATTTTTTACGACTCCAATTTCGATTTTTAGAAAGATTCTATTTTTCGAATATAAGTAAAAAGTACAATTCTTGCCGCATACATAAGGAAGAAGAAACCTTCCTGCATTACTTTTTCAAATCTGGGTGGTTTATTTCCTGTATCTGCGTTATTCAGTGAGGAAGAATACATGATCAATTGTGAATTTTGAGATAGAAAAATATCTGACAAATGGCAACTTTTCTTTATTTTCCAATGTATTAGAAAGGAGGATGAAGTTGTTTTAAAGAATTAATATCGCTTTTATGTAAAAATTATATTGTGATGATTATAGAATTAAATTTAAAAATTCCCGAACAAACGATTAATTAAATCTGTCTAATCTCCTAACTCTCCAATTCTATTCTAGAATAAGCCTGTGAGTTAACATTTTTCATTTTCAAAGATCGTTTTTAAATTTTAATGCATGGTTGCACAAATTTTCCATATTTCGCCGTAGCTGTTGTAGATGGATCAGATACATGGAATGAAAACTGATTATATAATATGTAGAATGAAAACTAATTCAGGAATTAAAAATGAGATCCAAAGAGTACGGAACAAGATAATGCCATGTAAAATTTTATTAGATAGCAGGTGATGTATGGAAATTGGGTCGTGAAAGTTAAAAATATCGCAAATAGGGATAAAAAGTATTGGTATTCAGGACAGTGTACAGAGTGAAAAAAAGGGCAATAAGACGTAAAATGAATGGCGCATGGAGCATAGAAAGATTGCCTTCAGTGGTAAGTGAAGTAAGCAAAAGCTTTTTGTTATAAGTGTTTGAAAAATGTTTGAAGAATGAAAAATTTTTTAATAGGCGTCTGAGAAACGAGAATGCAAGTTAGTAAATCATATTGGTGAAGTGTGGGAAATAGAGGGGGGTTATGGAAAGTAATGTCTTTGGCGAAGTGTAAAAAATGAAGACGGAATGTTAAATAATTTTCTTGATGGCGTATGGGAAATGAATGTACAGTGTTGCACAAAGGTGGTGTTTGGGAAATGAATGTGGACAGTGGAGGTTTCTTTGGAAGGTGGCGTTTGAAAAATGAATGTGGACAGTGGAGATTCTATTGGAAGGTGGCGTATGGGAAATGAATGTGGATAGTGGAGGTTTCTTTGGAAGGTGGCGTTTGGGAAATGAATGTGGATAGTGGAGGTTCCTTTGGAAGG
>JAOUZG010015269.1:64266-74413 GCA_026289955.1 Argiope argentata | reverse complement strand
TGGGAAATGAATGCGGACAGTGGAGGTTCCTTTAGAAGGTGGCGTTTGGGAAATGAATGAAAAATGGGGAGAGGGACCATTGGGAAAGGTGTAGGTGAAAAAGGTGGAATAAGGGAAACCCTTTGGCTTGTGATTTGTTGAAAATCCTTTAACTGATGGTTTGTGATAAATGCAGGTGGCATGTGGAAAAATATATTTAGATGCTTCGAGCATGGATGGGGGGTTTTAACGATAATGCTTTGTATTGAATGTGAAATTTTTCAATGCATTATAGTATACTTTATAAAGAAAAATGCTTGAGTTTCTAAAGCGGGAGAAATTTAAAAAATCATTGCCTTTTCTTTCAAATGATAATCTAACCTTTCAGATAAGTAGTATTTCTATTCCCCCCTTCCTTCTGATAATAAATTCTTGAAGTTTATATTCTTTAAAATTTCAGGTTAGAGAGATACTTTGGTTTGAAGGAGACAAATTTTTCATTATCGCACATGCATAATATAATTTGGCAACGTGGTGGACACCAGCTGAGTTGTTAAAACAATGGATCTTAGTATTAAGTTTTAATATATAATAATAATCCGGAAAATAATTCTAATAAAAAGATCTGTTAGTTCTGCAGTGTTTTGAATTAGGTAATTTTATGTGTAGTAACATTAGTCAGGTTATCTTTCCAAATTCATAAAGAACGATTTTTAATTTTGCTATAGGGGTTTTTTTAAGCTAGATGTTTTAGAATCAACAAGAATCTGGGAATGATTTATTATAAAAATTTTCAATTCTCATAAAAGTTTTTGTTGGAACATTTCCTTTTTTTGCTGCCTAATACTAAATTTTTTTCTCGGCTTTTGATACCGCTAAAAATCCCATTATTAATCTCTTACTTTCGTGTTTTTGTTAACTGTCAATTTCATTCATGTCACAGTGGATAAGTGACACAATTTCACCTACAACTCGGAACGAAATCATTAATATCAATTTTGGTTGCGTATTTGCAGAAAGTTGAATATTATTTGAATTATTTAGAGATTTTAATTATTAAAGCAAATTCATTCATATAAATTACCACAGCAATGCCAGAAAATAGTGTTATGTTAAAAGCATTTTTTTTTCTTTCTTGGGACTTCTAGTGTACAGCCGACCACCCCTTCAATACTTTCTTGGGACTGCAAGCATATTCAAGAGCGGATATTGAATCAACTTCATCCCGTATTCTTTTTAATGAATTTTTATCAAAGCTTTACCAATTTTTAAGGAACCGGAAAATATTTTAATTACTTGTTATAAAATGCGTTCGATCATTGGTTAAAAGAGGGCTATATAATGCTGAATACTTATTTAGATGAAAATTCTTCATTCTAAAAACCCAAAATTCAATAATGAATTTTTATCTGGTCAAAGGATTAACCAATCTATAATACACTGTGTTTAAATGTTTTTATCCTTATTTTTAAATATTCTTTCAAAAATGGTATATTAAGAAGAATACTAAAGTAAAATCAGTTTTAACGTACTGAAATAATATCTACTTAAATAAAATCGACGTTTCGTTGGAAAAATTAATTTTAAATTTGAAATAGTATAAAAATTAAGAGGAGAAATCTTTTTGATGCTGTAGTTCTGTGTGTGCATCATCCGAAAAACCTACCTCTTCTCAGTACAATTTTATATCAAATTTATTGCATTTTGAAAACCCAGGACGAAGTATATAGAATCTGAAAAGGATTTGTTGGTAATTCGAATGATAATGCAGGCATCAGGAATCAATTTATTGATAGTGAGTACTTTGATTTTGAACGGAAATAAGATTACAAAATTTGAATATGAGATTAAGGCTAAAATTTATATCCTCTGCCTGTAAAATGAAAACCTACTGTAGAAACCAATTTCTCTGAAGAATTTCATTTTTTTACACGGATCAATAATAATTGTGATATAATAATATTTGCAATAAATAATTCTAGTGAACTATTTTTTGCTATCGAAATACATTTTGAGCTGCTAACTTATCCATGATAGTTCAAATTGTTAAATTTTCAATAAATTTGTGACTTGGCCCCTAAAATTATTTCGCTTTTTTTATTTTGGGAAGAACCAATAAGAAATACCTATCTTAATACTGTTATAAAATGGCTCATGAAACTCTTAACTTACAGAATATTATTTGGCCTTATTTTTATAAAAGTAAATAACCAGTAAAAAGGGATAGTGTCGTGAATACAGTTTTTTCCCTCATCCAACTCACCCGCACATTTTAATTGGAATAGAGAAAATTATCATGCATCAGATTTCAATTGTTTTTGAATAAACTGAACTAAGAGACTCAAAAAAAAATATCTGCGAAACACCTTTTAGAGGCATTGAATACAATATTCGAAAGATTTGAAGCAGATCTCAAAATTAAATAGCCTTAAAATTTAGCAAAATCCAATAAAAATGCGTCGCCATTATATATAAACGCAATGATTAGGCTAATTTTTTATAAGTCAAAATGCTTAGTTTTTTCTCCTAATCAACTCATTTTCTTAAATAGATGGATACTTCCGATTTATAGGCACGGTTCAAGATCTAATATGAAATATCTAATCCTTTGAATATATTTTACTCCTATTTAGATCCTTACTCTTTGAAATATATTCTTTTCTATAGCGTTAAGTATTTTTAACAATTCCAAAGCTTTTAAAATGCATTAGAATTTACAATGACTAAACGAAAACAATTTATCTTTAATTATCTTAAAATAAGTTTCTGACGGTTAATATTCTTAAATCAGGTAGTCTTACCTATTTTAGTCCATTAATGAGCGTAAGAAGTTTGCTGATAATGAAAGAAATAAAGATAAGGCAAGTAAAAAAAAGAATAAAAACTTTGGCTAATTATTAGACAAATGGGACGAAAGCAAACTATGGTGACAATCAATCTAAATTGATGATCTAACCTTGCAGAGTAATCGCAATATTAAAATGTATTTTAAATGTTCTTAACCCTTTGATCCCTGAATTTTGAAAATGTGGAATTAAAAAAAATGTTGTAAATAAGTAATAGGGGTCACCAATAGAGCATCCGCATTTACTTACATCTCATTTTCACCACAGTTATAGGAATCAGGAAATCGTAGCAAATACCACTATCAGGTTTGAAAAAGAAATAAAAGGAAATTTAAGAACCTAAAATAACAACATGGCAAATGCCACCAGAAAAGTCGAAAGGGTTAAGATAGCAATAAAAAACAGCCATAAGTTCTGAAAAATGCTTGAAAAAAATCCGTGCTGAAGGGCATAATAAGGAAATTCGAAATAACCCCTTGAAACTATAAGAAAAAAAAGCTGTACCTGATTACTTTATAGTCTTATTAAGCGTATAAAACTTGTAAAACTCTATTTTAAAAAAATATGCAATGTGGAATTTCATAAAATCTTTTGAAGTAACTGGTTCCTTTTTTTAAATGGATAAATTATGATTTGTCTAAATGTTGGTGGGAAAGGGGGAAGCAAACGCATTTTTAAATAAAGTTTGATGGGTACCTTCCAAGTTAGATTTGAACTCGAATTATCAAAAATAGTTGAACGAATCAGAATATATTTTTAATTACTACAATACAACTAAACAACTGGCAATTTATACTTAAATTTGCATTATGATTATGTACATCGAAGCTTGAACCTTTAAATTGAAATGAACTATGGTTATAAAAAGAGATGTCAGTAGAACTAGACATTTTACCGTTTTCAATTAAGGCAGAATTCGTTTTGGAAATAGAATTCTTTTGGGTAGTTAATGTTTATTGTACGTTACAAATGTATGCTTGGATAAAAAACTTTTCTGAATAGAAATATAATTTTGAACCTCCTCACTATCCACATTAGTTTTTTTTCTATTTTTCAATTACTTGGTTTTATTCAAATAGATTTTTCAAGTTTTTTCGAAGCTATGGAAAGAATACCTGAGGATTTAAGAGAACTCAATTTTGAGTTCTCTTAAATACATTTGAAATTATTTTGAGAAGTATCAATGATTGTATATTTCTTTTTCTTCTGCACTGTCAAAAAAATATCATTACTAATTTTTTTCTTTTTTCATTTGATGATAGAACGCTGTAAAGGAAAAGGATTCTCTCATTTCGGTAATTTAATTTCTCTGTAAACTGATGAGCTCCTTGGACCAATATCTAACGCCTTTATGTGCAGAATATTTTTCAGTTAAGGATTCATTTCAAACAACACACCTCTCCTGATTATACAGAAACTGTTTAATTGCGGATGGTTGCCAAGCACCAAGGATTTATTCAGGTGAGTCGTTGAGTTTCGATAGTAGTTCCAGAATAGATTCTATTTACCCAAACCGATACTTTAAAAATTAATCGCTTTTATACTGAAAGAGGTATTAATCGATTAACACAACATCGAATAAATGCTAGTAAAAATAACTGAATCTTTGGGTCCAAGCTTTCTTAAAGGACACACTTAAATACAATGAAATATTTTTTAAAAAATTAATAGATTTCTGACATTGAAATTGTTCTTTCGGAGAAATCTTTCCTAATGGGATAAAAGCTTTAACAAATTGAAACTGCGACACAAATTTAAAATTTTGTTTACCGTTCAATTCAGAAATCACTGACTTGATTTTTTTATCAGTATTATAATATTCTGGAAGAATTTTTTGAGTTCCTTATAATAGGCAAACCTTTAACTGGTGGACTATTTTTTTTTCACAATTCATATACTGACCCATGTACTTAAACTGATTAGAGAAGTTTTTTAACATGATTTAATCTTGAGATATCAAGTTCTTGGAATATCAGGATTGTTTTAGAATGTTGCCATCCAAAATCTATTTATTGATGGTTCATCTACTACATTCTTTTGTTGCGTGTACTACACCATCACTGACATACAATCAAGTAAAAATCCACATTTTATTATAACAAGAATTATGAGAATTCCTTTTTATAGTATTTAGGCTGTTATGTATGAATTATATTAAACGAACCCTTACTTAATTCGGAAATAATTATAAAATCTTTTAGATATAATTTTGGAACATTTGTTTGCAAATTATATTATCAATGTTTCATTTTAATATTGCTTGATACAAGATAACCAAAGGTCTCTTAAGTTATTTTAGTTTCAAATTTTAATAAAAAGAGATACCTCCAAGCAAAATAGGATTGGAGGCTTTTATAAAATTAATATTCTTAGTTTCATTTAATGAGAAATTGGTAATTACTGTAATCAAGGGTTTTTGAATGAAGGTTAAACAGAACCTTCTTGTATATCTCTAATTTTCGTTGTTGAAGGTATCCACTTAAGATTGGAATTGGAATTGGATATTATTCTTATAAAGATTAAATAACTTCAAAAGAATTTTAGACATGCAATTTAAACACGGCAATGATTGTAAATTTCCGTCATTTACACCTTCAAGTTGAGAATTTCATAACATCAAATATGCTGACTGTTTTACGCCATTCTGTTTCATTTCTAGCAAATGCAGAAGAAGTTGGCTACTTCAGTGGTGCAGATTTTTTAGAATATGCTTTGGTCTCTCTTCGATCTACAATAATTGCTGAATGATTCTACTCCATAAGGTTCTAACTTGTATAGAATAATGAGTTTCGATGGTAGCATAACTGGTATGAATAGTTCCGGATGATATAAAAATGTTGATTACATCAAAACAACAAAAGTTAGAAAGCTTGATATGTTGCTGATTTAATATACTTATCAAATTTTAAAATATCATTTGGAATGGATATTGCATTTTTGGTTTAAAGCACCATAAAAATCTAATGCTTTCAAAATAAGTGGTTAAAAATGCTTCATTTGGGCCTTTACGTAGATCTATTACATAAATATTTCTACAAGAAATCATTATACTTAATGATTTTTAATTTTTTTTATTTCATATTTCAAGGATTTACAGTAAAAAATTTAAACTCTTTAAATCTGATCTGAAAATTTCTCAAAAATTAATCTTTTATGAATTTTCTCAATCCTGAAACCCTAAGTAAAAATTCAATTGACATAGTGTTTTTGACATTGATTACTGAGCAGTCATCATTTCTACAGATAACTTTTCGAATTTTTACAGTTGCAAGGGTTTATATATTTGAATTAATAATTTTTTTTTCAGAAATCATTCGATGGCTCAAATTTTGACCCGTGAAAGATTGTTTTGGACAAGACTCGATTTCCTTTTGACCATCATCAAGTTCTTGCAATTCCCCCTCTCCTAGAAGTGCTTCCATAATTACTTGTTTAATACTCAATTTCTGCAATTCTTTGGTTTGTACATTTTGTGCATAAAATTTTGCTCATCAAAATAATTATTTAAGGGGTTAAGCCAAGCACATCTGACTTAAAGGATATTTTCACTATCAGATTTGCTTACATTTGAAATGTCTCTTTTTCTTAAAGAACAGTTAAACTTTTTTAAAGATATATTTCCCATATAAAAATGAACTTTTGAACTATTTTAGATTTCGAATTAAGATCCTTTAAAGAAAATGCCTTATGTTTAAAAAATGCTATAAAAATTGAGCTACTTGAAATGTTTGGCCGCTAAATTGTGTTTGTTTAAAATATATTAAGATGATAATGAAATATTTTCAGAATAGAAAATTTGTATGAATGAAGCATTTAGTTATTTAATTTCGAACGGCACCTACAGGCACTCAGACAGAGTTGCTCTCTGAAAGAATGCTTTTTGGTACCGTTTATTTGTGACATATCCAACCCTGAAAAAGGTTTCTAAAATTATTTAATAGATAGTATTTTTTATTTCATTTTTATTTTGTTGTAGTGACGATTCACCTATTCTATATCTTTAATCAGGTAATTATCCTTTTTAATTATAATTTCTTGTGAATTAAGACAAAAATTCAATAAAGACGAATGAACTAAAACAATAAAACGCTACCACCATAAATTTGTGTGAATACCTCAAATTGTTATCAATAACTGACAAATAATGTTCGTTAAATCGTTTGTTTTCGTCTCATGAACAGCTCACACGAATTGTAAAAATATTTTTTTATGTTATTAAATATAATTATCAACAAATTTAGTGCAGATCAGAGACAAAGAATGAGATGAGAAATTATGGGATTGTCATCGGATTATGACCAGTCTGAAATGTATGGAGAAATTGGATACAAGTGTAAAATTCAAAATGCATTCAACAAGGGACAGGAAATACACACAACTGCTAAGTAGCACAGAATCTGATTCTCGAAATATTGAGAAATTACCCGAGTAATTCCTTTGGTGCGCACGAAATTTGGCTCCTAAAGTTTTTGATTATTATGAGCAGGACCGTCACAGCGACTGCATAGAGAGCAACTTATTACTGAGAGTTCTACCATTACGAAAGGGTCAGAATTTTTTTTAAAAAAATATTTTAGTAAATGTTTCGATAATTTTGAATAGATTAATCCCTTTTAGTTTAAGCCTCAACGATTTTGAGAAATCTGATTCCTCTTTCAACGTGGATAGGGAAAAAAATTCTTTTCATCCTTTTTTTTTATTTTTAAAGCAATCCGAGTTTACAATTTTGTTACTAATAAATTTCGTATTTATATATTACTATGTTTATTAGAAATGTAAAATCATAGCTGTCTAGCTAGGGGAATTGGATCTATTTCAGGTTGGCAAGTACGCTCGGACACACATGCATCTTAATTCTTTCTCAAAACGAAATACAGATGCATTTTGGATTCCTACATAATTAATACTCAAAAGTTCCTTTCAAGAAAAGAGAAACATCTTCGGAGACAAATTATTTTGAAATACAATTTCCTTGTCTTGAAGCCGAAATATGAGGAAAGTCTCATTTAAAGAAATGAGTATTATTTCAAAAGGTGAAGATTAATAGTTGTTGATAAGCAAATATTAAATATGTTGATTTAGCAAAATATTAAAGTAATGATTATTATTATTATTTCAGATTAAGAAGGCATGGTCAGCAAAATTCTGATCTTTTCAACATTCTTTCATTCACTTTTCATTGCAAAAAAAGTTTGGAATTTCCTAAAATAAATAGCTGCTGATAATATTCAAGGTTATCGCCAAGTAAGTTCTTTTTATCTATTTTTTCTATACTATCTTGAATGAACATCATAATGTTACAATGTGACTAATCATTTCTTAGGGTGAACTTCATAATTTTAAACAATGCGTAGAGGGCAAAGACGACACCTGAACCTACATCCCTGGCTCCAGAATTCTACTCCATTGTTTCGAGGGTATGTCTTGCATGCGATATTATATTTAACTTCCATTAGGCTTCTACACTTGAAGAATTTTCTTCGAAATCAAGTTTCGCTCCTGGAATTCATCGGATACGACAACCCCAATACAAGGTTTTTCTACTTTCTCCACGATTCATTTGTTGCGTTACGTGTTGTTAATATTTTGGTTTCAAAATATTTTTCGTTTCGATTGAAATAATGTTTATGTTACTAAGAATTATGAATCAACCCCACATCCTTTCAGGAAATTAGATTTGAAATTCAACATCAAGAACTTTGGGGCTGAAACTGATTGTCTAAGTTTGTTATTATTCACCGTGATTCTTGAACAACTACCTGTTAGAGACCTGAAATAGAAGACATTTCGTTTGCCTAATATTTACATAATAAAACTATACTGTTAAGCATTTGTCATTTCGTAGTTTGCATTAAGAATCCAGTTTCTTCGAATTTAATTTTGACCTTAATATTTATTTTGTACAGATCGAGTAATGGATCAATTAAAATAAGCGAAAGCCAACAGCTACTGAAAGCCTTATATTTTCATAAGGTATAAATCATTACTTACGTTTTTCAAATTTCTGTTGCTTAGAATATTTCATTTAAAACGTTTCTCTGTTTACTTCAATTTATTTTAACAATTCTCATTTCGCTGTTCATTATGTCTCCTACAGGCACTGAGAAAATCTATTGCTTTGTCATCGGTTAATATTCGAGTTGGCTTTCAGGCATTTCGTCTAGATGACAGGTTTTTAAAGAATCTGTATTCGGATTTTACTTTAAAATGAGGTAAGTTATGGTTAATGTTAATACTTCCTTAACTTTAATAGCAATTTTCTTGGGTAATATTAATTTCAAGTTTAAAAAATCGTCCAATTTTTCTTCATTTAGCAAGTTACATGTTTAAAGTGAATTATTTTTATAGAAAATTATTAATTAATATTTAGCCTGGAAGTTTTTAAAATATCCAATTTAACATCTTACCAATATGCTATTTAACCCTTTATTTATTGACGGTACTTGAAAGTGCCATTCAAATCTGGCATAGACATTCATAATGTGATTATTGTTGCCAGTATTATTCAAAAGAAAACAGAGAATGTAACCCAAATAGCAAGAAGTTAAATTTAATTTTTTTCGTGATTGTATAGGGTTCTATAGGAAGTATATTTCGCACACTGAAATTTAAATGTGAACATAAAATCCAAAAGAAAAATATTTTCTTTAATACCACTTTTTAATTATTAATAAAATTTAAAAACAAAACTAGGAGGTATTCAAACGATAAATAAATGGGCCATGAAAGGGTTCAGATATCTACTATCACCATTTTCTGATTATTTATTCTTAATTTTGTCTTCGGTTTATCTCGTGTCATAATAGGCCCAGTCAACATTATTTGTAACATTATTTCAAGACTAATTATATTTTACTAGTTTTTTACATTAATTATTAATTTAACAGATAATAAATATATGAGGTTGTGTCAAACCAAATTTATACGACCCGACATATTTCATGATATACTAGAATGTTTAATTGAAACGAAAGGAATCTTTTAAAAGTAGCCTTGTTGAACGACACCGAGTTTCTCAGTGTTCGAATTCATGAGTGAAATTCCAACCTTAAATGGGCTGAAAAAATGAACCGTTGTAGATAAATATTCCAGAAATATTTTCCAATTAAGAAAAAGTTTCTGAAAATTAATTTCATAATTCAAAATATTTGATATTAGATGAATTAAAAGATTAAGATATTTTGAAATTTTCAACGTGAATGACCTAAATAAATAGTAAGATTTCATTTTGCAATGATCCTAATTTTAAAAGGATTCATATTATAAAGATCTTGAGATACCAAACTTGCGACTTCTAATTATTCAATTAAACATTAAATTCG
>JAOUZG010015269.1:37635-49266 GCA_026289955.1 Argiope argentata | reverse complement strand
ATATAAAAGTAATAATATTAGCTGATTGTTTTTACTTCATGTATAATACATTGAATTAGTTTGGAAAGAAAATAATTACAATCATTCTAAAGAAAGTCTTTCCACATTTTTTTCGCTTCTTGAGTGAAAAAAATGGAAGGAAAAAATAGCGCTGAAAACCTTTAACTTTTTTTTCATTAATTTGATACTTGAACGTACCTTTCTTGAATTTTCAATTTAAGTTAAATAGTTTCTTTTTTTGGTATGACCAACTACTTTAAATTTAGAAGAAAAAAGGGGGTATTCTCTTTTGTCAGTGCAGCATTAATTCGTTTGCTTAGGTAACACTTTATTTATTACTTAAATATAGCTGTCGTATCACCACTACCTGTTTCATTTTTAATGGGTTTCCTTTGGATGGAGGGAGCCGTTTAATGTTCCTTTAATTAAAGAAAATTACTTGAATATTCATGAACAATTACACAGTTTAGAAATTTGCAGCTATTTGCCCCTAAGGAGTGGACAATTACGTCTTTAACTAGTTACATTTTTCTGTCTTTTTCAAAACAGTGTTCTTATAGGTGGAAAGAAAAAAATCAATTTTTAAGTTTTTTATTTGTAAAAGAGCGGAAAAGTTGCCTTTTGGTGTAGATAAAATAAATTATAAATATATAAAAAAATGTTGAGTAGGTCTTGAGTTGTCTCAAGGATGTTCAGCTATAAAATCACACCTTTTGCAACTTTTTAAGGAATATATCATGCCTTAATTATGATAGGTAAAGCTTTAAATAGCCGTTGTCATATTAATATAAATATGAAAATTGCCTAACTTTTGCACTGTCATGGCACTGAATATTCACAGGAGCAGTTGTTCGCCTATTATACAAATTTTGTTCTCCAGTGCTGCTCGAATCGAAATGGTGAATGTTTGTAGTTTAATCTAGCTGGTGAAATTGAATGGAATTCATAACAAATTTTTAGTATTCTATCCTTTATTGTTGGTGTCGTATTCATTACCTTAAACCATTTGCTATGCGACATTTTACATCGGGGTCTTTATTTGAAAATTTAATTTCTTTATTGCATCAAGAAATTTCTCATAACCTGAAATTTACAACTTCCTAGTATAAAAGTGTTTCTTAAATTGGTTCTTACGTTAAAGCGTCCCAAACAAGGATTCTGTAATTTGTATCTGCTTACATCAATACCACCCAGGAGAGAAGAATGCAATACATTAGTCACAATATTTTTATATAAAATTAATTGGAAATAAACTAATTTGCATTTGCCTTTCATTCAAATAAATTTATAAATCTATAGACAAAAAAATGGCCTAACATTTTTATTTCAAAGAGATTGTTAATCAAATAGTTATTGTTAATAGAGATTGTTAATCAATAGTTAGCAAATTAATTAAGATGAAAAAGTACTTTTTTTATAAGGAAAATATTACATTTTCGATTCAAATATATTTCTAAAATATTTTAATAGGAACAGTAGATTTAAAGTAAGCTTATATTATTAAATAAGAGAAATAAAAAAACTATTCGTAATAAAATAGCCTAAGGATATATGTTTAATATAATTGCATAAGGGTAATATTTATTTGAAGAAGTGATTCCTAACCCGAATTAACATATTTTTTTCTTTCACAACAATAAAATTTTTTATATATGCACTTCCTCATATAAAAAGTATTTAAAACAAAGATCACAGTAATTGACTGCTTATTTCTCCCGTATGTCAGTATAGTGAAACCTTCAGTTTTAGACCATATTGAAATAAAGATAAATAAATTAATAAAATACAAATTTTAAAATTTCGTTTCAATGTCATTGAAAATCACTAGAATTTATCATTAGATTTAAAGATCCAATTGTAATAATTCCGTGCTAGCAAGAAATTCGTTAATAAATTAAAAAAATGAATTATATAAATAAAAATTTCACCTATGCCAAGAATTTAAATAAAATGAAATAAAAAATGAAATATATGATTGAAAATATCATCAGTTCCGAGATTCCGTAAACGGGGACCAGTAAAAATCAAAGGAGCCTTCGTACCCTCTACCTATTCAGCCACAATTCATTCGATGATATATACTTATCCAATTAATATATACTTATAAATGCCATTCAATACACCTGATATAAAATGAAATTGATTCCTGCTGTAAAAGCACAATACAATGAATTAAAGAAATTTCTATGTATTTTATACCTGAAAATATTAATTTTATGGATATTTTCGAATAAATTCATTTACGTCAAGTCTTTCAATCACGTATTGAAATTGTAATATTTCGAATTTGTTCAAGAGAATTATCTTAAAAATGAATAAAAATTTAATATATGTAAAAAATGAAATGTTTTCTGAAAATCAAACTTGAGATCTGCAAAATCAAACAATCCCAAAACCATTCTAACGACTAGATCACAATCGCACATAACATAAGGCCATCCTGTTTTCCCGGTGGCTATAATACTAAGTTATCTAACCAGTTGGATGAGAGGAAATTGCAAAAGGGGGGAGGGAAAACAAATTATTAAAGGAAAGAAAGAAGCTATGCAGCATTTAAGGATCGCCAAAGAGAATGCGATCGGTGTAAAATCTAATGCGAATTTATTCAACTTTTTGCTGAAGTTATAGCTAAATGGAGGGGACAAAATTACTTAAGTAAATGGTGAAAATATTTTGAGTGAACAATGAAATTAGTTGCTAAATGAAAAGGAGCCACAATTATAAAAATGTGTATAATTTTCTAAACTTCCATATACATAACTTTAAACCTAATATAAAATACAATTAATTCCTCGTCTAAATGTACATTGCTATGAATGATAGCAATTGCTACCTATGTTTTGACACCTATATAATATTAATTTTATGCATAATATTATAAAAAAATTATTTCAATCTAGTATTACGATTATAATATTTCGTAATGAGAAGTAATTCCTTTAGGATAATTAGATTATTAATAAATAAAAAAAGTAAAATTTATAAATATAAGTTGCATCGACTTAATTTGAAGAACTGTCAAAGCCGAAAACAGCCAATATCTCTACAGATATGGCCAGCAGATTCGCAAATATATATTTTTCCAAAAGCCATTCAATGCACTTAATATAAAATGGAGTCCTTATCTAAAAGCACAGTGCCACGAAATATAGTGATTTATGTGCACACGCCATATTTCCGCAGACAGATATTTATAAATATTTATACTTATAATAAAGGTCAATGTGCACCTGTGAGTATACATATTGTCTGTGTGTCTGTGCATTTGTGTAAATATATATATATATATATATATATATATATATATATATATATATATATATATATATATATATATATACCGGGTGGCCAGAAATAAAACACCCCTACTCTGACCTCCCTGGATATCGAACTACTCAGTGTAAAGGCTTGAAAATTTGTGGACATACTATTCAAAAAATGGGGAAACGGATTTCACGAAAAAAAAAATTTAGTTCCAGAAATCACCGATAGGTGGCGCTGTACCACTGGACGTATGCTGAAAAGACACAAAAACACGTTTTAAACACATTTTATTTGAAAGTACCAAGCATACATGAAACAAGGACGTTATCGATGCAGGGAATGCTGCTCAATATGGTTCCCTTCCTGAAGATGTAAAATGTGAAGTCTGTGGACAGCTTGTTCAACTGCGGATCGTAACTGGTCATCTGAGATGCTTCTCACATGCAGACTGATACTCTCTTTCAAATCTGCCAAGGTTATCAGACGTTCTCGATAAACAAGGTTTTTTAAGTGTCCCCAAAGCCAAAAATCACACGGATTAAGATCCGGTGAACGAGATGGCCAAGTTGTCGGAAACGCGCGACTGATTATTCTGTCAGTGGTGAAATGTTGGCGAAGAAACTGTTGCACAGGGAGTCCAATGTGTGGAGGTGCTCCATCTTGCATAAAAGTAATGGTGTCAAGGCATTGGCGCTGCTGCAAATGGGGTACAACAAATGTTTCGAGCATCCTTTTGTACCTGTTGGCCGTCACGGTACATGTCTCAAGGCCATTGGAAGTAACCTCTTCGAAAAAGAACGGTCCAAGGATGAATGTGGCTGTGAATCCACACCAGACTGTAACTTTCGGTGAGTGGAGTGGAATCTCTTGGAAGGTACGGGGGTTTGTCATGTCCCATATGCGACAGTTATGGGTGTTCACTGTTCCACTGAGGTGGAAATGGGCCTCATCGCTCCACAGAATCTGCCACGGCCACGATGCATCCACTTCAACTCTAGCAAGAAATGTCAATGCAAAGGTCAGTCGCATCTCCCTGTCTGTGGCCAGCAATTGTTGATTAGGGCGGATTTTGTACGGGAAACAATGCACCATTTTTCTGAGTACGTTCCACACTGTGCTATAGGGAACACCCAAGTGTCGTGACACTGCACGTGCACTACTGCAGCCTAAAACATTATCCATTGACTGTTCAACAATACCGGTGGCAACATCTTCAACGACATCTGAACGAACCGGTTTGCGTCCTCGACCAGGCTGAACTCCAAGATGTCCAGTTTCCTCGAATCGAGCGATCATTCTCCTGAGAGCTTGTGGAAGCAATGGTCCCTTACGCAAATCCTTAAGTCGGCGAAACTCTCGAAGTGCTGCTGGAGCATTTCCTTTATACTCGTAAAACAACTTCACAAGCAAAGCGCGTTCTGGCAGCGTGACAGCCATCACTAATAAGAATGACATTCCCCACCTTTTAACATGGCTTCTAACCATGCTTTATGCAAATTTTTCTGGTTACAGTATGAAATTGCAGTTACAACGGGAGTTCTAGCTTCTTTACTATTTTTATTTTCCATAAGGGGCAGAAAAATTAAAAAGGAAGCATGGAAGCATTCCATTCCGCATAAACATTTTAATTTTTATTATTATTTGTGTCTTTTGATCATAGTTCCAGTTGTGCAGCGCCACCTATCGGTGATTTCAGGAACTAATTTTTTTTTCGTGAAATCCGTTTCCCCATATTTTGAATAGTATGTGTACAAAATTTTGAGCCTTTACACTGAGTAGTTCGATATCCATGGAGGTCAGAGTAGGGGTGTTTTATTTCTGGCCACCTTGTATATATATATATATATATATATATATATATATGGGTGCATGCATGTGTGTGTGAGCGTCTTTTGGCGCTCTATAGGCAAGGCTTTTTGGCGCTCTATAGGCCATTAGACCTCCAGTTACCAAATTTGGCCCGTGTATACCTTGGTGGGAGTAAATGTGCAACATGGAGCCATTTTTTTTAAAATGAAAATTTAATTAATTAAAAAGTAAGTGAAATATTGGTGCATCTTTGCCAAAACTTCCGAAAATATTACAACACAAAGTTGATTTTTGGATTAAGTAAAAGTTCAAACAATTATCAATTTAATGATACCAATGTATTAAAATTGAAATAAAATTTCAATTTTTAACGAATTTTTTTAAAAAAAAAACAGTTACTGCACATGCGCAGAATTCGCTACATTTTCACTAATTGTGCATTTAAAAAAGGAATCTATCGTAATTTTTTTTAGGTATAACGAATAGCATTTTGAAGTAAAGATCTCTCCGAATTTTGAATGAATGGTGGCGGAATCTGCAGAACGTAAGACTTCTCCACTGATTTTCACTGGTCCTCAGGTCGAATTTCGGAACTAGTGATATTACCTTTTATATACATTGCTTTTTTTATAAAATCATATTACACACATTACTTGTTGCTTCGAAAAACTATATTTATGTGACACAAATAAAATAAATTTTATTTGATAATATATATAAAATTAAAATATTCTGGTCTCAAGTTCTTGTACGCGTCCAGAAATCGCTGCAATTTCCATCAGGATTCCGTCGTATTTTATAATAGTTGTGATGCAAGGCATTTGGAAGACCTCTCCGTTTGTCGGATGAATGGTGGACGAGTCTTTAGAGACGACGTTTCCTATTTTGACATTTCCAAGTCGCCCATTCAAATCTCCTGATCGATAATATTTTCATTTACATATTCCTTTTTTAATTATGTTTTATGAAATTCTATTCTTTGAATTAATTGTTAATTTATAAAATTTCAATTGTACACTTCATTAAAGTTAAATTTATTTGAAAACCTATATATAATTAATATTTTCTAGAGTCAATTTCTTGCATATGCGTAAAAAATGCTGCAATTCGAAACCATTGAGTATTATCACCAAGAATCCATCGCATTTTGTATTAGGTGTAATAAATGACATTTGGAAGTATATGTCTCTCCAAATGCAAAAAAATGGGGGCTCAATCCATAGGGCGTACTAGTGCCACTGCGATTGTTGAAGCCCCCTGTTTGAATCTCGGAACCCATGATACTGGCATTTATATATTTTGTACTGAAATAATTGTTAATAAAATTCTATTTCACTAATTTTTACTTCGAAATAATATATTTATATTACGCATATTTAATAAAATTTATTTCAAAATATTTATAAAACTATTATTTTCTGATCTCAAGTTCTTACAATTGCGCAGAAATATCTACAATTTTAAAGAACTGCGCATTTTCTTAAAGAATCCATTGTATTTTATATTAGTTATAATGAAGATCATTTGGAAGTCACCTTGTCAGCTTTCGTCAGATGAGTGGTGGCCGAATCAACAGAGCGTAGAAATATTATTTTTTTATTTATTTTTGTTGGTTCCGAGTTCAAATCTCAGAACATATGATATTTATCTTAATACATTTCATTATTTTTTTTAATTTTTTATTTCACTTGTTATTTTGAAATGATATATTTATAGTACGCCAATTTAATAAAATTTATTAGAAAATATCGATGAAATTAATATTTACATTTTTCAAATTTTTGCACAAAAGCAGAAAACGCTGCTATTTCAGTGCATTGTGCATTTTCACCAGGAATCCATCATATTTTATATTAGGCGTAATAAAGGCTTTAATAAATATAAACGTCTCTCTTTGCCGGATGAATGGTGGTGGAATCTATAGAGCATACAGGTGCTCCTTTGATGTTTGTTGGCCCTTAGTTCGAATCTCAGAACGGGTGACATATCCATTTATACAATTTATTGTCTTTTTAATTTTTTTAAAATTCTACATCAATAAATACTTCTAATTTCGAAATAATATAATTATAGAAAACAATTAAATAAAATTAGAATTAAAATATTTATTATAATAATTTTTCTCGTGTCTAACTCTTCGACAAGCACAGTAATGGCTGCCGTTTCTAAGCACTCTGCATATTGATTAGAAATCCAGCGTATTTCATATAAAGCGTAAAGAATGTCATTTATAAGTGTGAAGATATCGCTAAACGGATGAAATAGCCGACTCGGTTGAGCATCAGAATGATCTTTTGATGCTTTCCGGTCCCTAGTTCGAATGTTGGAACCGATTATATATTCGTTTATATACCTTATAATTTTTTTTAAAAAAATTTTAAAAATTTTATTTCAAAATTTTATTTTTCACTTGGAAATGAAATATTTATACAACATGAAAGGAATAAATGTTATTTGAAAATACATGAAATATTTACTCCTCTTGGTGACAAGTTCTTACGCATGCGAAAAAATAACTGTCATTTCTAAGCATAATTTATTTTCCACAATGAATCCATAAAAGTTTATATAATATATAAAGAAAGGCAAATATAAGTATGTAGGCATCTGCAAGTCATATGCATTGAGACTTATTCGGTGAGATATGTGGCCCGATAGACAACTCGAGAGTTGCAAATTTTAGATTTTTGCTCGTCTTCAGTTCGAGTCCTAACAATGCTAAATTGTTTTTTATATATTTTGTGAATTTAATTTTCAAATGTATTTTTAAATGCAAATTCTATATTTACTACCAAATTTCCAAAAAATCTCATTTAAGAATAAAATATTTTGTTATAATATTTATAGTTTTATTTTTAATGTTAAGTGTCAAGTTCGTGCACATGCGCAAAAATCTTACTTTTCGTAGCATTGGGGTTTTAGACCGAGATTTTCTAATACTAATAACGTAAATTTTGTGGTCTCATTATGAACCAAAGTTTCCTCAATTTTCACGTGATGTGTGGCGTAGTGGATAGAGCGACTGGTCGGTAAAATACTTTTTTGGTCGATTTCAGTTCAAGTCTCAACTTCGCTAAATATATTTTCTATATATTTTGTGAATTTTTTTTTAGAAATGCAAATTCTAAATTTATACCAAACTTTTCCAAAAAAATGTCATTTAAAATTAATATATTTTTTCAAAATATTTATAGTTTTATTTTTAATTTTAAGTGTCATGTTCGTGCACATGCGCAAAAATCTTCCTTTTTGTAGCATTGGGGTTTTAGACCGAGAATTACTAATAATAAAAATTTAAATTTTATGGTCGTATTATGAATCAAAGTTTCCTCAAACGTTCAGGTGATGTGTGGCGTAGTGGATAGAGCGAGTCGTCGAATAATAACTTTTGGTCGCCTTCAGTTCGAGTCTTAACTTCGTCAAATATTTTTTCTATATATTTTGTGAATTTTATTTTTAGAAATGCAAATTCTAAATTTATACCGAACTTTTCCAAAAAAATGTCATTTAAAAATTATATATTTTGTCAAAATATTTATAGTTTTATTTTTAATTTAAAGTGTCATGTTCGTGCACTTGCACAAAAATCTTCCTTTTTGTAGCATTTAGGATTTGGACCAAGATTTACTAATACTAAAAACTTAAATTTTGTGGTCTCATTATGAATCAAAGTTTCCTCAAACGTTCCGGTGATGTTTGGCGTAGTGGACAGAGCGACTGGTCGAATAAATGTTTTTTGTCGCCTTTAGTTTTGAGTGTTAACTTCGCTAAATATTTTTTCTATATGTTTTGCGAATTTTTATCTCAAATTTATTTTTAGAAATTCAAATTCTAAATTTATACCGAACTTTTAAAAAAAATGTCATTTAAAAGTAAAATATTTTGTTAAAATATTTATAGTTTTATTTATAATTTAAAGTGTTAAGTTCCTGCACATGCGCAAAAATCTTCCTTTTTTTAGCATTGGGGATTTAGACCAAGATTTACTAATACTAAAAACTTAAATTTTGTGGTCTCATTATGAATCAATGTTTTCTCATTCGTTCAGGTGATGTGTGGCGTAGTGGATTGAGTGACTGCCCGAATAAGAGTTTTTTGGTCGCCTTCAGTTCGAGTCTCAACTTCGCACAATATTTTTTCTATATATTTTGTGAATTTTATTTGTAGAAATGCAAATTCTAAATTTATACCTCAAATTTCCCAAAAAAATGTCATTTAAAAATAATATATTTTCTCAAAATATTAATAGATTTTTTTTTTAATTTTAAGTGTCAAGTTCGTGCGCATGTGCAGAAAATGTTACTTTTCGTAGCATTGGGGTTTTAGAACGAGATTTTCAATTACTAAAAACGTAAATTTTGTGGTCTCATTATGAACCAAAGTTTCCTTAAACGTTCAGGTGATGTGTGGCGTAGTGGATAGAGCGACTGGTCGAATAATAGTTTTTGGTCGCCTTCAGTACGAGTCTTAACTTCGCTTAATATTTTTTCTATATATTTTGTGAATTTTATTTTTAGAAATGCAAATTCTGAATTTATACCGAACTTTTACAAAAAAATGTCATTTAAAAATAATATATTTTCTCAAAATATTTATAGTTTTATTTTTAATTTTAAGTGTCAAGTTCGTGCACTTGCGCAGAAAAACTTACTTTTCGTAACATTGGGGTCTCAGACATAGATTTACTAATACTAAAAACTTAAATTTTGTGGTCTCATTATGAATCAAAGTTTCCTCAAACGCTCATGTGATGTGTGGCGTAGGGGATAGAGGGACTGGTCGGATAATAGTTTATTGTCACTTTCAGTTCCAGTCTCATCTCCGCTAAATATTTTTTCTATATATTTTGTGAATTTTATTTTTAGAAATGCAAATTCTAAATTTATACCGAAATTTTCCAGAAAAATGTCATTTAAAAATAATATATTTTCTCAAAATATTTATAGTTTTATTTTTAATTTTAAGTGTCATGTTCGTGCACAACCGCAGAAAATCTTACTTTTCGTAGCATTGGGGTCTTAGACCAAGATTTTCTAATAATAAAATCTTAAATTTTATGGTCGTATTATGAATCAAAGTTTCCTCAAACGTTCAGTTGATGTATGGCGTTGTGGATAGAGCGAATGGTCGAATAATAGTTTTTTGGTCGCTTTCAGTTCGAGTCTCAACTTCGCTAAATATATTTTCTATATATTTTAAGAATTTTTATCTCAAATTTATTTTTAGAAATGTAAATTCTAAACTTATTCCGAACTTTTCCAAAAAATCTCATTTAAAAATAAAATATTTTGTTAAAATATTTATAGTTTTATCTTTAAATTTAAGTGTCAAGATCGTGCACATGCGCAGTAAATCTTTCTTTTCGTAGCATTGGGGTTTTAGACCGAGATTTACTAATACTAAAAACTTAAATTTTGTGGTCTCATTATGAATCAAAGTTTCCTCAAACGTTCAGGTGATGAGTGGCGTAGTGGATAGAGCGACTGGTCGAATAATAGTTTTTGGTCGCCTTCAGTTCGAGTCTTAACTTCGCTAAGTATTTTTTGTATATATTTTGTGAATTTTATTTTTAGAAATGCAAATTCTGAATTTATACCGAACTTTTAAAGAAAATGTCATTTAAAAATAAAATATTTTGTTAAAATATTTATAGTTTTATTTTTAATTTAAAGTGTCAAGTTCGTGCACATGCGCAAAAATCTTCCTTTTTGTAGCATTGGGGATTTAGACCAAGATTTACTAATACTAAAAACTTAAATTTTGTGGTCTCATTATGAATCAAAATTTCCTCAAACGTTCAGGTGATGTGTAACGTAGTGGATTAAGCTACTGGCCGAATAAGAGATTTTTGGTCGCCTTCAGTTCGAGTCTTAACTTCGCTTAATATTTTTTCTATATATTTTGTGAATTTTATTTTTAGAAATGCAAATTCTGAATTTATACCGAACTTTTCCAAAAAAATGTCATTTAAAAATAATATATTTTCTCAAAATATTTATAGTTTTATTTTTAATTTTAAGTGTCAAGTTCGTGCACATGCGCAGGAAATCTTACTTTTCGTAGCATTGGGGTCTTAGACCGAGATTTACTAATACTAAAAACTTAAATTTTGTGGTCTCATTATGAATCAAAGTTTCCTCAAACGTTCATGTGATGTGTGGCGTAGGGGATAGAGGGACTGGTCGGATAATAGTTTATTGTCGCTTTCAGTTCCAGTCTCAACTTCGCTAAATATTTTTTTCTATAAATTTTGTGAATTCTATTTTTAGAAATGCAAATTCTGAATTTACGCCGAACTTTTCCAAAAAAATGTCATTTAAAAGTAATATATTTTCTCAAAATATTTATAGTTTTATTTTTAATTTTAAGTGTCAAGTTCGTGCACATGCGCAGAAAATCTTACTTTTCGTAGCATTGGGGTCTTAGACCGAGATTTTCTAATAATAAAAACTTAAATTTTATGGTCGTATTATGAATCGAAGTTTCCTCAAACGTTCAGTTGATGTATGGAGTTGTAGATAGAGCGACTGGTCGAATAATAGTTTTTTGGTCGCCTTC
>JAOUZG010015269.1:24261-37625 GCA_026289955.1 Argiope argentata | reverse complement strand
TCAGTTCGATTCTTAACTTCGTCAAATATTTTTTCTATATATTTTGTGAATTTTATTTTTAGAAATGCAAATTCTAAATTCACGCCGAACTTTTCCAAAAAAAATGTCCTATAAAAATAATATATGTTGTCAAAATAATTATAATTTTATTTTTAATTTTAAGTGCCAAGTTCGTGCACATGCGCAGAAAAACTTAATTTTCGTAGCATTGGGGTTTTAGACCAAGATTTACTAATAATAAAAACTTAAATTTTATGGTCGTATTATGAATCAAAGTTTCCACAAACGTACAGGTGATGTGTGATGTAGTGGATAGTGCGACTGGTCGAATAATAGTTTTTTGGTCGCCTTCAGTTCGAATCTTAACTTCGTTAAAAAAATTTCTATATATTTTGTGAATTTTTATCTCAAATTTTTTTTGGTAAACTTAATTTCTAAATTTACTTCGAAATTTTCAAAAAAATCTCATTTGAAAAAAAATATTATTTTTTAAATATTGTACTAAATTAGTATTGTATTTTTATTGTATTAAAAACTTAAATTTTATGGCTGTATTAAGAATCAAACAACCCTTAACCACTCATATGATGAGTGACATAGTAAATTGAAATGATTGGCCTAAGTCCAGTTGTTTTTTTCCTTTTCTTCGAGTCTCAAAACCGCAATATTGTTCTATAAAATTTTATTTATTTTTATATTGAGTATTATTATAATTATCAATTGTATATTTATTCTGATTTATTTCGATAAATATAATTTAAAAAATAATACCAAATGAATATTATTATAAATATTTTTAGAATTAATATGAATTATTTCAAAATGTATTAGTAAAATATATTTCTTTAAAATCTTTTTATTTATTTTTTCTTTTTATCTGTCGATTGCATAGACATGCGCAGAAGTCTTACCTTTTTTTAACATTGTAACTTCTCTTTTTCTTAACATTTTATACGAGGTTTTCATTATATTGAAACTTAAATTTTATGATCGTATTAAGAATTAAAGAAGCCTCTCTCCTTTAGGTCTTTTTTGGTTGGTGGATAGATCGATTGTTCGATAAATTTCAATAAATTTCATTTCCATGAACAAAATGAATTATATATTTTTTTCTTTAAATTTTCAGGTCTTAACATTTTAAAACTTAAAAAAATGCTCTAATCATGCCATCCTGAATATTATTTTCTCAAACGTATATAGATGCTTATAGACTGACATATAGAACTGAGTGAAAAATACATACTTAAATTTCAAGTATTTAGCTCAAAAATATCTCGAAATACCATTTTGCTACAGAATATAGAAATATACGCCATTTTAATTCAAAATTATTTTCAAGAGAAATACTAAATTTATTTCTGAAAATTTAAGATATTTTTAATGATAGAAAAAAATCAAATAATATATTTTCTTTATATTTTTAATAAAATATTTATTTCTATAACAAT
Organism: Argiope argentata; assembly: GCA_026289955.1. Taxonomy (NCBI): domain Eukaryota; kingdom Metazoa; phylum Arthropoda; class Arachnida; order Araneae; family Araneidae; genus Argiope; species Argiope argentata. The sequence continues at coordinate 36,177 of JAOUZG010015269.1, read as the reverse complement.
TTCCTCTAAAATTAAAATTTTTAATCAAATGGTAATAATATTTGTCTTCTATGAAAAGGAAATATTTTAATATATTTTACTAAAATAACATGAGAATAAATGCATTTTTGGTTTACAGCATCTTATTTTTTTAAGGTTTCTTAAAGGTGACTATTAGATATTACTTCTATGTTTTTAAAATATCATTGTATAATTTAAATATTAAGAAATGTTTATTTATTTTCAACATTCAATGATACTTTCAAATTACATTTTGAAATATCGCTAAACCTGCATTAATGTTAAATTATTATTTTTAATTTCAACACATTTCGGTTATCTAATAAAGTTTTGTATGGAAATTTCATTTTTCAAATTTTATTGCTTCATATTAAGGTCCTAAGCATTTACTTTGTCACTCATCTACCAAAAAAAAGTTCCTTAACTGTATTAAGATATATTGTATTTTTTAAATAATAAAATCTTTTAAATAAAAGTTTCTCAGTATTTTGAAAATACTGAGAAAGGGGAATAAAATTCAGAAAAATAAAGTCATAAAATCTGTTGAAATGGAAGACAATGAATCTCAAATATTATTGTTGAATATTTCCTTAATTATTATAAGAATTATTTGGAAAATGTTTTCTTTGAAAAAAAAAGAATATGGTTAAATAAAATGTATTTCAATCTCTTTAGGAAATTCACGGAATTGTGGATACGAGCTTCTCAACTGTAGAAACATGTAAATGAGTACACTTTAATTTTTAATAAATTAAGTTGTATTTCAAATACTGTAGATTCTTTTAAAATTATTTTAACCAAGCTAATAATAAATCCATATGTCTTTCCTTTTGTAATTCTCTGATCACATATGTATTCAAAACTCAAATATTAACGAGTTAAACATGATTCTGTATGTTAACATTAATTGGAAAATTCTAAGATGTCGAACAAAATCTGAAATTCAAGCGTTTCTGAATTTTATTACCAAAATTGAAGTTGAAAAAAACTCAAATCTGTTATTTTATAATTGTGTTGGGAGACTATTGTGAATAACCATAAATTGCTAAATTTCTACGAATTTCAAGTAATCACAACTGATATTGAAAGCATTATGAAAAAGAGATATAAATTTTCTAAAGAACAATAATAAAGATTTTATTTAAAAAATTCAAATTTTCTTTTGCAAATTTGAATTTATAATGTGGGAACATTATAAGTCATGTTACCTTAATTCATCAGAAAACATCTGTTCTCAAGTAACTTATATTTCAAAATGACCAACTTTCAGAATTGAGATGATTTTTTCCATTTTGAAATCAATCGAGTTTGTAAATTTTTTTCATTGAAAAACCAGTTTCAAATGGCACTAAATAATCAAACGAACACTACGTAAAAATTTAGAAAACTATGGTGGAGGAAAATTGTTCGAGCTCAAAAACTTTTTGTCAGTTAAAAAAAATGAAAAATTTAATGTATAATACTTTCGTTACCTCTCACTATTTATGCTCCTTCCCATTTTTTTTCTCTCAGCTTTTTGCAGTTATAACTTCTTAAGTCCCTGCCCTTTATTAGCCAGATTGGAGAATCAGATATACGTGGCAATTTCTATGTTTTGAAGGTGATAAGTCGCCAAATGTGTCAACCTTTTAGATCCTTATTCTAATGAGCCTAAAACAGAAAAATTTGGTCTTCAAAAGCGATAATTCCGCAATTTCTGGCCCTTAAATCAAACATTTTTTTCTTCCACTATAATAATAGAATTGCACTTTTAATTTTCAGAGTACAAAAACAAACTCTGTGCTGTCTCTTTATCGAAAAGTATTGCAAAAGAAAGAAAAACATTAACTCCTGCTAAAGCTGAATTCTTACATTTACTCGTGAAAGTGTCTTATTGAAATAAAACTTCCATCAGTGCACCACTTTTGAATGGATCACTAAATTGTGAGCATTCACTAAATGAAGAGGATGACCTCAAGTCCGTTCTACCATTTTGGTCCGTCATAAGTGGTTGGGAAAATGTTGATATAAAACATTATGCCCGTTACTAAAAATCAATTCTATATCTCTAAATGAACAATTCTTGTATATAAATTATTTCCGTGAACCTCGGAAACAGGTCTAACGATTTAGAACAAATTTTAAAATATAAATCAGGGCTTGCTTTTTAAGTTCATATATGTAGATACGCGATTTTGTACGCAGAAATTAATATCTTTTTAAAACAGATTCCTATAGACTTTCTATAATCCATTATGCTGTAAATGTTATAGAAAGCTGCCTGGAGCACTATTTCATCTTGAAAAATTGAGAGTAAACTCCAAAATAATAGTAATAAACTGTAAAATGAATACTGTAATGTAGCAAATATTTTTACGTTATTTTATTCCAAGTGTATTCATGATTTTTATTTAAATGACTAGTTCACATGCAAGTAATATTTAAAAAAAGATTTATATAAGTTTCATATTTAAATATTTTTCCCAAAAGAAGCCTTTTATTTTGCAAAAAAAATCTGAGGGAAGTAAGTTTTTAAAAAAAAATGTTTAAATATAATTTCTTAAAACTAAGAATTTCTTTTAGTCTCCTAAATTCAAACTTAAAAAGAATCATTTTTATAAATAGAGTTTTAGAATTGTTTGTCTTTCCCAGGTCTCTTAGAGTTTAGTGGGATTATTATTTGAAAATCACTAATTTTAAACAGAAACTTGACAAGTTTTATTTCGGTAAAATATTTTGGCTTTCAAAATATCTGAAGACCTACTCACCAACTTTATTTTGAAAGAATAATTGCTTTTAATTTCTCTTTTGTAAAAAGTTATAGAATTTTTCATTGATAATTCATAATAGTAGAATAATGATGCCTAGCGATCTGTTGTGCAAATTAGTGAAACAATTCAAAATGTCTTAAAATTCTTTAATTTGGAGTATCAGAATAAAACACTGTTTTATGAACTATTTTCATTACTGCTCTTGAATCCTCTATTCCGTAATTCATATTTAATTTTGTATTCTTCAAAGTAGGAATTAAAATCTTTTTAATCCTTACTAGAGCAATAAAAGTTATCCTTGCCACCAAATTTTGCAATTTTTTGTTATATAGGTTGGCATAAATTATGACAAATTTTTCAGTTAGACAAACTTCAATGTTTTATTTCTTTACCTTAACAAATCATGATACTCCGTTTTATAATTATTAACTAGATTTATAAATTAAAATTTATCCAATAAGCTGAATGGATCAACTTTTTAAAGTCAACAACATTTCTAAAAATATCTCAATATCTCATTACAAGAAAAAAGCGTCTATTAAAAGCGTAAAAACAACCATTAAAAATATTTAAAATTAGGCAGATGATAATCAAGTATTTAACGATTTTATTTGTACTGAAAAATAAAATGAGATGAATACGGACCATTTACAATCTGGCTACACAGTGGAGTAGAAAGAAACTGCATTACTATTAATCTGCATTTTAATATTTTTATAAGTATTTTTAGCAGATTGGAATGCTATGAAATATTGGTATAATGGAAATGCTAATTATTTTTTGTTGCATTATAATGGCTCAAAAATTCTTTATGCTCAATAATATCTTTAAAGTTATTGAACGAAAAAGAAAATTAATAAAATTTAAACTAATTTTGGAATTTTTTTTGAACATTAACTAAATCAATAACAAATCTAGAAAATTTTATTGTTGTATTGGTCTATCATGCAAATACATTTGCATTAGAAATACAGAAGAAGTCCAGGTGCAAAAACTTGATTACTATTTAAAAAATGTTAATATTTCTAATCAATGGGACTATGCACTTGCTATCTTTTAGATCAACCTAATTATATATTTTAAAAATCCAGTAAACTTACATTTAGAATTGTACACATTTCTATGAATTATGATATTGCACAACAAAAATTAAAAAACAAGTATATGAAAATAATTAAGTTTATTACAAATTCAAAAAATAAAAAATAATTTACAGGATTCCAATAACATTAAAGATGAAACAATATGCAGAAACAAATGATTAGAAATTAGATTGTGGAAATATTTTATAACAATCAAACATAATTTTAAAGCAGTATTATAGCCTATTTAAAACATTTACAAAGTGATAACAATCAGTAATAAAAGAAATTGATTATATATATATATAATATATATATATATATTACTATAGCAGTTTTGGGTATGTCACAAAATATTATTATTGGACAAAATTGAAGGAATTAAAGACTCAAACTTATTAATTTTACAGGAAAACTTTATGAAATTTAAATAAACCCTCATCAATTCACAATTTTATTTTTAAATCCCTATAAAAAATTAAACTTTAATTATATAAAACGCGTCGTGTTTTTTTCTTAACGTATTAATCCCCATGTTGATCAGACATGGCGATTAAATACAATTTAAAATTTGGATTCCCGATTGACTGGCCGGCCGAGCCAATCGGTCATCCTTTTCCAGAAAGTCAAAAACCTTAACTTCTCCAAATTAAAATTACTTAATTTTCATAAAATCCAATATATTTAATTAACTACTATGTATGATTAAAAATTTATTAATAAATAGAACAATATTAAACATTCAGAGTTTAAAATATTTATTTATTTTTAAGTTTAAAATTAGCCATAAATTAATTTTTTATCTATTTATAATTCAACATTTTAGCAGTTGGCACAAATAATAAAATAAAATTTACAAAAGTTGTAATTATAATTATATAATGAAGATTTGATTAGTGACATGGCAAAACCTAAAAAATTTCTCTAAATAATCCATACATACAAAGTATTTCAGGTCTTGAAATTTCTAAAAGAATTTACATTTAGAAATGTTTTTAACAAAAATTTAGAAAATTAAAGTTTAGATAATTATTTACAATAATAAACATTCATAAACCTAACCATTTTTTCATTTGCAATTGAACAGACGTATGCCCGTTGGACATTTAAATTAAGTCCATATTTAAAGCAATGCATTTTAATTTATAGTATAACACCTTATAAAATCTATATTCTTTCATAAATAAAACATTTAGAATATTTCAATTACAGGCAAATAGATGGAAAAACATTTTCATTATAATTATTGAATTTTAAGATCTTAAAATGGAAAAATGAGTCATTTTACAATTTTTTTTATTCCGAACTTTTCCATTAACTATGCATTTCATTAAATAATATTTTCATATTAAAATACATGTTTCGGAAAAAATAACTTCAAAAACTTACTATTAAGTTTAAACCATTACATTTTACGTTTAAAAGTAGCCTGAAAATAAATTTTAAATATTTATAATGAAACACTGTAGCAGTTGGCACAAACAATATAAGTGAAATTTTCAAAAGTAGTAAATATAATTATATACTGAATATTAGTACAGTTATATAACAAAACTAAATTTCTCTAAATATTACATTCTTACAAAGAATTTCAGATCTTGAAATTAAGAATTTCCAAAAAAAAATTACAAATGTAACAAAATTTTGATAATGATTTACAATATTAAACATTTTTTAATTGCGACTTGGCACACGCGTGTACGTTGGACATTTAAATTTACATCTGTATTGCCACATTTTAATTTATAGTAGAAATTTATATAAATTTTATATTATTTCATCAATGAAATTTTTCAAGTATTCCAATTACAGGCAGTTACACAGAAAACATTTTCAATATATTTATTGCATTTTAAAATCGTAAAGTAGGAAAAAACATTGTCATTTCACAACAATTTTTTTATTTAGAACTTTTTATTAAATAACATTTTCATTTAAAAATATATGTTTCGGAAATAATTACAAATAACTAAAAAGTAGAATTTCAGAATTGCCTGAATATACAAATTACATCAGGTAACAATTTTATTTGTGTTGGCAGTTCAATTGTCAGCACAAGTTCAATATTTAAAACAAAATCTTTCCAATTTAAAAGGAAAAATGCATTTATTATACTACATGGAATTTGAATTCTCATAAGTGTGTAGAAAATTATCTAGTTCACCATATTTAAAATTCAATCCAAGTTAAAAGAAGTTTTCATAATTTCCATTGACTCAGTTCATAATATTAATTGGATGCACCGAACACTGAAAATTGCAGAGAAATACAAGAAATTAACCATTTGATAGTGAGGCACATATTTGGATATCATTGATAATAAATTATGCATAAAAATAAAGGTATGCAAATTAACAAGGTTATATGGAACTTTAGATCAAAGTGCTGAATGAATTTTTTTATTTGTAAAATTTAAAGATAAATTGGATGCGAGATCATGGCTTAATCATCATTATTTAAAAATTATGCTCTAAATACTACAGGTAAGTTGAAACGGCAGTCGTAAAATTACAACAAATTGTGTCAAATTTGATCAGATAGATAAATATTTAAAAGATTCAGAAATATATTTCAGTTATAAATTTACTTATTATTAGAACAAAACATTGCAACTGTATGTATAAAGACAAATTCACAAAATATATACTACTGTAGAATAAGAATATTTGCCTGGTTCAATGCCTATGATGAAACTGTACATGCAACAAAATATTGAAACAGATGAATTGCCAGCAGGTAGATTGACTTCCCATAGAATACCATGAACTCCAAATTCCGTTAACATGAGGGTTGAAATTGAACCTTCCCGATTCTGTTCAAAATAGATGAATTCTTAAAATCGTAGCAAGAGTTCTGAAAAAAAAATCAATTTTAGCAGATCAGATTAGAATACATCTATTATATGTAAAAGGGCTCTTAAATAAGATTATCAGAAAAGAAAGATACTAAGGATTTATGTCAACAATTCCAAAATTTACCAGTAAATACAATTTGAAATTTCAGTTTGATGCAACTTTATTACACAATTTTTTCAACTAAGAAAATTACCTCCAGATGCTGATATTAGTATCAGGAATGGAATTTAATAAATTAAGCAAAATTACCTTTTAAACTGTTACAAGGAGATTTTAAATAACATATGCTAAAAAAAGACGATTGCTTTCCATGTATCTGCCTGGCAAATTCATTATTTTACATCACAATAATAATCGATTAATTTTCTTAATGTGTCGAAGTGAACAATATTTCCAAAATAGGATAAAAATACTAAAAAAGATTCTAACTGTGAAACTTACCAGACTAAGTACTGTTAGTTTCAGGGCATCATACGAGAAATATTTTTTGCTTATTCTTTCTTGAGGGTGTCGATCAGATACGAATTCCCTTCTAGAATAGTATTCATTTTTAGACACGAAGAAGGTCCATGAAACATGCAGAGAAGACAGAAGAGAGCAAATCTGTGCCATTATCACCAGAAACTTCCTCCAATGAAAAGCCCAGCTAGAATTGCAACATTCAAACATTAGCAAATGGCGAATTAGTTTTAATATGTAAAATTAGTCTACAATATCATTTCAAACGGGAAGTATTTGGGTGCTGTATTGTAATTATAACTTGGAAACTTACCATCTCTAACGAAACGTACTTTAAGGCCATCTTTGACACATTTCCCAAACATCCAGGATAGATGGTGTTGAACGAAGATGAATTCTGTACTCCGAAAACCATTCGTCCTATACTGGAAAGGCATGGTCATAATGTAAGAAACTTGCATCAATGAGAAAACTAACTTGGTTTATATATAATATTCTATTATTAGTAAAAGTAAATGGACATATCAATTTTTAAATCAGGCATACAATATATTTCTAAAAAGAAAATATTTGAATACCTTTACCATAATTCAGCAAGTAACTAGATAGTTACTGTTTATACTTTGAAATAATCTTTTAATTTTTTTCACTTATCCAGGATACTGATGTCGATTGTAGAGGAATCTTGAAGCGTGAAGAAAATTCATACATTAAGAAATATAAACTTAACACTGGGTGGTCCTTCTACACAGAGAGAATATAGTCCATAAAACTTCACAAAAGGTCCATAATTTTACAGTAGATTCGAAGCATTATACCAAGAATTAGCACCAATGGGGAAAACCAGCTCTATATGCAGCATCCTATAATTACCAAATGAAGATTAGCATAGTTTGTGTCAAATTGGACATTATTATCTTTCTAAAGTAAAAATTATAACTCAGCAACTTACCAGGTTCTAACAATTAGTACTTTGAAGCCATCCTCTAAGAAACATCTGTTGCACATCCAGGAAACATACCGATCGGAGATGGAACATGCACGAAATTGTTACAGTCAACGATGCTTGTAACAATTGCAGAGATAAAAGTATATCATAGCACAATCCAAATGTCTGATCATGGAGGAATTATGTTCCTTTACAAAATTCTATTTTATTCTATTCTATTATCAGCAAATAAAAGCGAATTAATACCTTCCATATATGTGATGATTTATTTGGCTGTTGTACATACAATCGTCAATATTTCTAAAAATTTTCAAAATATTAATTTGTCTTTATTTGCAGCTTCAATTACGATCTAAAGTTGCAATAGAGGTTCTGTAGGTCACTAGGATTCACTTCTCAAATTTGGAAAAAGATCTAAAGATTAATAAAAAGATCAAACACTCAAAACATCCAAATGCAGTTATATCTATGTGTGAGGTATTGGCTTTTAATACACATGACAAAAAAATTTAAATACAAATATTGTAATGCATATAAATGCATAGTTTAACTTCTGATTATTTATTCTATTTATTGAATGAATACGAACCAGAATTTGAAAGTCCATTTTTCATTTTATAGCATTTACTTCAGCAATAATCAAATAATTTCGTCAATGGCACAAGTTGCTTCAAAATATTCACATTTTAATTTTTAATTCAAAAGACTTCATTATAGAGATTTATACGCATCTCGTTCGTTGCAGCAGCAATTTATGAAGTCATTAAAAGTTGCCTTTTCTTCACAGATCAAAGTTGAATGGAATATTCTCAATAGTTATTTCGTCAGTACTGTGTATATGTAGATACATTTTTCAGGAACTGATTCGTAGCGTTGCATATTTTCCGATAATACATTTTTTTAGAGTTTTCAAAAAGTACACTTCAATATTATTCTCCTTAATAAGTTAAAATGTATGACAATTTTGCATTATTTTTTAAAGTTCCTCCAATGATGTGGTAAGGTTTTTATTCTCTTCAAAAAGCTTATTTTTTAGATCATTATCCATCCACTTTTTACGTTTATAACTGGACTACAAAAAGCAAGACCACATAATTTAAAATTGCTCGTCAATCGAAACCGGTTTAAAGACAAAGGAGAAAATACATTTATTTTCATTTAAAATAGTGATTCTAACATAATTTAAATTTTTTTAAAGCATTTATAATTGCCGAAATGTATTAAAAAATTGAGGTCAGCTAACGATAAAATTTTGAGTTAGAGACTAGAAATAATTCTGTTAGTTGAAAGAAAGGTTTCATATTTCTTCTTACATTTAAATATATCCCTTGTATTTAAAAAAACATAAACCTGAGGTACGTTAATATATGTGAACATGAAATTGGACAAATAATGTTTCTAGATATATTAACTCATTTTAAACCATACATTTAGCGATAAGAGTGAGATTTTTTTAGTTAACATATAATTAGCTTAATCACTTCATTAAGGTATTACCACAATTTTTTTTTAAATGCGTTATTTCTACTTGAACTATTCAAACTCTTAACATGCCTGACGTATCTTAAATTTTCCATTCAATGCGTTTAATGGAGTTGCACTGTGGGCATTTTTTTCGAGTTCCTCAATTCAGATGATTCAAAAGAATTAATGTACGATTTCAATATTTGTCTCAATTCCAATTCCAAAGCAGGAAGTAAAAAAATGCCTTTCTAAAAAGTAAAACTACATTCAAGAAGTGCAGATTGATTCTTCGGTTATTTTGATCCAACTTTCAATAGTTAATTTTAGAATGCACTCATACATTTCCATTTCATACATGATCGTGATATACGGTGTTGGACAAAAGCAAACATAGAATGAAATACGTATTTCATACACAAGAATATTAGAGCTTATAGAAAATTACAAAAAGGAGGCTAATTAAAATTGAATAGTTATTTCATGTACGAGAAGTATTATTCAATTCGCCAAATGGATTGGTTATGAAGTGCGAGCTGTTTTACAGCAGATGGCAAGGATTTCTAATAAATTTCATTAGAAAATTTAATTTACATAACAGACCATTTACATACCAGAAAAAATTAAGAAATACGCATATTGAGTCAGTTTAAAAATGTCAAAAGTTATAAGATTCTAAAGAGTAATTAAGAGTCAATAATTTATGAAGGATTTGGTTTGTTTTATGGCACGAAAGCCGTATTTAATTTATAAAGGGAAATATTTCCTGCACGCTAGATAAACGGACACCGATGTCATAAATGAGGACTATTTGTATTAATTTTAAAATTATTCGTATTAAGTCTAATCTTTCGATACAAGCAATAGCTTATTGCAGTTACTCATTGCAAAATTTATCAGCGAAGTTATAATCTTTGTCCCGTTTCAAGTGAGAAAACATTGACAAGGGAAGAGTTTCTGTTGCATGCTATCAAAAACTATACTACATCTACAGTTTACTTACACATCTTTGAAATCAGGTTTTTATTTTTGTTTGCCAAAGTAAATTCAATTGCTTCTGGGTCTCACGCCTGTGCCAGACAACATACCTAGTTTTCACTTGCAGGAAATTTAGATTATCATTTTCAAAAATGGGTAACATTACCGAAAAATCCTAAGTTTTTTTTTCTGTCTTGGATCATCTAAGTACCAAAGTTGTGGGAAAATTTATTCTGAAAATTTGAATGCATTTGGATTTTGTACAGAGTAATGATTAATGCTATTCACAAGCTTCGCGTTCTATTTCCACTACTTGGTTTGAAATTTATTTTGAATGAAATGCCGATTAATATTTAGAATTTTTTTAAATATAGGTACCTAAAGGGAACCATTAATTTCGCTATTATTAGAGGAGAACCTTTTAGAGGACTGATAATATATACTGAACAGATTTTGAAATATTTTAAAACTGTACTACATTCAAGATTCAATGCATATTTTATTCAACTTCCTTGTTAAAAAACAGTTCAAATTTGAAATGTTGCATATGAGAGGAAAAAGATTTTTATAAAATGCATGCAGAAACCGCATTTTCAGTTAACCTACTCACAATCAAGTACTGAACCTTATTATCTCTGAATATGTTATAATGCGTAAAATAAGCCTTTCAAAGTGCCAACATTTAGAGAAGGGGATTTTTCCTCAATATTTTAAGTTCTGTGGGCGAGGAAAGAATACATTATTTGTATTGAAATCGTCAACATCAGAAATTGAGATTAAACGTCTAAATGAATATGAATTACTTTAGGGATAAACAGACTAATTATGTGACAAAAAAATGTGAACATCTGAAATTTTATGAACCTTTAATTCTACATGAAACAGCCCTAAAAATTGTAATTTCTTAACTAATTTAGAACGTATAAAATTCAATTTCCACATATATATATATATATTAATGAATACCGGATTTTAATTTTATGCGGGGATAAATTCGTAATAGGCTTAAAACTCGTGAATTTTTAAAATTGCCAAAAGGATGTATTTACTGAAGGGCTTCTAAGTTCATTCCTCTTTGATAATTATTAGCTTTGAACTCCTTATCTATAATAAAACGATTTAATTCAAGACTCCCCCAGATTCTAACGTATTACTTAGAAATTTAGTCAATATTACTACTAATTTAATTTGGAAAATTCCATATTTTAAACTTATGAAAGAGAAGTGAAAAAAGAACACAAGTAATAATGCGATACTAACGCTTCCCTTTAAAGGCAAATTTCATACATCACACATTCCCACACCTCGGCCTATGTCCACACTCCACACACATTCCCATCAACAATTTCCACTCTCCTCAGGCATTCCCCGCACCTCGACCC
>JAOUZG010015269.1:11991-24251 GCA_026289955.1 Argiope argentata | reverse complement strand
CCGCACCTCGACCGCTTTCCACACTCCTCAGGCATTCCCCGCACCTCAATCAATATCCACACTCCTCAGGCATTCCCCGCACCTCAATCAATATCCACACTCCACACAAATTCCCAACACCCTACAATCTAATTCGCACTGTGTATAGCATTCCCCATAGCCTCCAACCCACAATTTCCATGCCTTCAATAGTTTCTACACTCCACAACCTAAACAATTTCTACATATATTTTTAATCAAAATGTGGCATATTCATTTCTACTTCACCTACCGCTAATTTCAAATCTACCCAAAACATTTCTTCTCTCTGATCATAGTTAATAAAGCCTTTATGTACACAATCATATCTTCCAATATACAAAGTTTTCTAACTTCATGTATTCGACAATTTTATGACTAACGGATTAGTTCACTCCACATTCGAGAAGCTTGCTATATTTTGCATCTTTTTTAATGCATACAAAAAATCTTCCAGAAAACTGGAATCCAAAAGACAGTCATACCGTCGCACTTACAAAATATAATTTGAAAATGTTTAGCAGCAGATGATTGGATATGCTCCACAAATTAGGAATTCATGTTATAAAAAATTTGATTTTAAAAGGATATTTTCTTGAATATGCATAGATGACAAGCAATTGATTCATTATATATTTAGCACGAAACACATTTGTAAATTCATCTTATATTTAGTAATATATCTCAGAATATAGTCTCGCAATTACTTGTTGAGGAAGAGGATTAGACTAATTTAATTACATATAGGGATTAACATTAAAATAAATTACAAAATTGTCGCTTAAAATTTGAGAATGAAAAGAATGGGATGTGCAGCTTGTTAAAATGCCTCAGGTTTTGGGATTCTAACTTTTTCAATGTCAAAATTTTGAGAATAATATTACTTTTTATTTCAGTACTGGGATGATCCAAGACACTAAATGCTGTATTGACAAAGGATTCGTTGGTAATGCAATACATCACAGTCTTCAAAAATTTTAATTACTCGTTTGAGAATTTTAGATTTTAATGGATGTCGCAGTGCAAGCCTCGAAAGTATGAAACTGAATAAATATTTGGATTGAAAATTGTAATTAAGGCAGGAAATTGAGAGATGCAGTGAAACTGTCAATACTGTTCTAATTTATGGGATAACACAATTTTCGATTCTTCTCTCGATTTCATTTCTTTACTCAGATAAAATATTAAACCTCAACCAATATTTTTTCCATAAAGAACTGTATTATGCTAATGATGATATCAAAATATTAAATGTTTTACATCCTAATTAGAAATTCGGCTTATTCTGTACTTAATCAGCGGCTCCAATTAGATACAAAAATCTTAATATCTGACTGGGGGGAAGTAAGTTTTTAATTTGTGAAGCCAGTGCGAAATCACTAGCTCAACATAATTTAATCTAATAAAACAGCTAGCAAAATTTTTACTCGTTATATTTCTTACAGTTTTACATTTTGAATCGTAGTCCATCCTGAAAGACTGACAGTGATGTTAATTCTCTTTCTAGATTGTCTTATTATAAAAACGAAATCCCCAAATTTTATTATTTATGGTTTTAAAGCAACACTAGAACTATTTTGGTATGAACCACGTAATTTTGATCTAAGGTTAGATAACGAGGACGACACCTGAGCTGGCATTTCCTCTTCAAAGTTCTTCACTACACTAGCGGGAAAACATATGGACCTGAAGGATTGAAAGTGCAACAGACTCGCTTTCATGACGTTTGTTCGGTGGAATCGGGTCTCGAACCTTAAGTCCTCCGGTTCCGAAGCTGAAGCCTTACTACTCGAATCCCTAATTCCCCTGACCTTTAAAATTCTCAAAGAAACAAATCTACATTCAATTTCTTTAAATTTTTGCATCCTATTATCTATATTGAAGTTGAGCTTTCATTTTACTTAATAAATTACGAAAATTCATAAGTCGACATTTCTAAAAAAATTCAAGCAACTCAGTCGTATCTTAAATTTCATTTCTCAATTTAAATATTAAAGAAATGATTAAACATAATTAATATTTCAATAAATATTTTATTAAATGCCCTTGTGTATGACAAGTTATTGCATCCTATAGGTTTGGTTGAATCCAGCTTCAAATACCAATCTTGCTCGAAGCGAATAATGTATGTAGTGATTCCTAAAAATTACTATTGAAAGTAAAATCAAAATAATTGAAACAGAGAATTAAACAACAACATTGAGAGTAACGGTTTTTATCTATCCGGAATTTTTCATCCTTCATGCATCCGAGTTGGAATGGCGGCAGATATTGAAATCGAGCATTATATTTCTTTTTAGAATCCACTGAAGTAGAATCTCGGTTGTTTCAAAAGCCCTTTGAATTATATATATACATAGAATGGAATATCGAGACTACCTGAAAGATTTACGATAAAAAGCTGTCCTTTTTAGACCTATGAACTTTATTGAATTAAGAACCTTGTTTATAAATGTTACAACAAATAGATTAATATTTCAACACTTTCATTCAATTAATTAAAATGAATTGGAAAATCCCTAAAATGATCATTATACTTTTTAAAGAGAAATATTAAACTTCCTTTCAACTAGGATCGAAACTAATTTTTGGACACGATTGTTTATGTTATGCTGCTTTTTATTTCCCTAAATCAGTTTAAATATTACTTTAACCTACATTTGAAAAATTTAAACAATTTAATCGTTTTTAGAGATAATAGCTTCAAACTAAACGCTGATATCTTTCAAAACACTAGAAATGAGTTAAAAATCATTGGAATTCTCGCAATTATGTGATCTTTGAATAGTCCAAAAACCCTTCCTACCTTCGTTATCACCTCAAAATAAACAGAATCCCAACTTGAAAACACTAGTTTCCTCTTCCATAACAACTTGCATTCATTATTTAATTTCTCTGATGAAACAGTTTCCAAGAATCTCTCATTTCCCAAGGTTGGTGGAGCATGGCTTCAAACAGAACTGATGACTGCGGTTTTACAAAGTCAAAATCATTTGTTATTCCTTTAGAATCTGGACAGTTTCCACGGAAACTGAAAAGAAAAAAATGACGTTAATCATTTTCAAAATTAAAAAGGTTTACTCAAATATTGAAAAAATAACCGAAAAGAAAAATGGTAGAATATAAGATTCTTGTAAGAGTTCCAAACGTCAGTTGAGGTAAATTGTAATGAAACTTATGGGAAATGGGTATATCTATACGAAAGCTAAAATTTTATTAGTTAAAAAGGAACAGTTTCAGAATTCTGGTTAACGCAAAGTTATTTTATTCTTGATTGAAATATAAGTCTAGGAAACAATGAATAATTCCTAGACTTATAAATTTGCTTAATAAGAATTTAAAAAATAATCATTAAATTACACGATAAGATTTTAAGGTGTTAATAGATAAGATAATTTTTAAATTTCTTTCATCGACGTTTGAGCATTTTTCTTATTTTGAATCAACTCTTATCGCAGAATGATGTTATAACAAATAATCCTTTGACTTTTTGGGTAGCAAAATCCGTTTCTTGTTATGGCTATTTATATATCAAAACTTTGAAATCTTGAAATATTTAGTATTACTATTCAAGTTATTTTTCATGCACATATTTAAAAGCTGTGAGGATTAAAAATGCTGATAACTCATCTATCACCGAACCAAGATTTTTCCATTTAACTATTCAAAGGAATTAATTTTATTCAAAAATAAAAATGTAAGATGCTTAAAATGTGCAATATTCTAATAAGTGGGAGCAATTTTGTATAATTCTTTATCAAAAGAAAATTCGATTTTACTTAAAGACTTGTTTCGAGAGCGTTGGATTGAATTCGTATCAATATTTTTAAATATTTCATTTTAAAGTAAACTATCAATATTAGGATTTATATTTCCAGATTCTTTGAATTCACCCAAGAAGCAATACAAAAGTGATTTTACAAATTTCATAAGGAAAGTAAATTATAAATTTTAGGTCAAGATACCATGGAAGACAGCGATTAATGTGGGCAGAATTTGAAAAATCTTTTGGGGACAAAAAGTTACAGAAAAAAAATTGAATCTATTTGAAAAAGATTGGGAAAAGTAAAAATACAAACTGAAATTCATTTGGAAAGAAGTAAAATTTAAATTTAGTTGTAACGAATATAATTTACAGACGAGAAAACGAAATAAGTTCTGGTAGAAATTAAAATAGACTTTTATCTAATTTGGAAAAATATCAACAAAAGTTAGAATTTGGAAAATGACATTTAATTTTACACCTGGGACATGTTTGGAATACCTGTTTGAATGCCCTATTCTTTAGCGGACATAATGACAGATATTCTTATCAAAATTTACAAGCAGAACAAATACAGAAATGCAATACAAAAATATAATATTCAACCTATTAGACAGGGTACAAAACCAAACAGTCGGATGAAAGGGTCCTATTTTGCATTGAGAACCAGCATAACTTTCAGTGTTTAGACACTGACCCATGTCCAAAAAGGTCAAAGGGAAAATATATTTCATTGTTCTTTAACCCTTTGAAGCGAATTTATTTAGCTTATTTGTCAGATATCTTACTTGGAACAATTTTCATTATTTTGATTTCATTAATATTGAATTATTTCTTAATTTTGCATTTTTAAATACTTAATTCTGTCGCTTAGTTGTAGATTTAAATCTAAAAATTCAGTAATTCGATGCAAGTATCAAACATTCTTGTATGATAGATGATTAAAAGTAGTTACTCACTTCTCACAAAAGCAAATGAAAATTAATTACAAAACCATTTTTAATGACAGTGTATCTCGCAACGGAGAAGTACAATGATAGTACATTTAAAATATATATGTAATAGAGACATTAATTAAACAATTGATTAAAAAGGATAAGGATTATGCAAAAATACAAAATAAATTTACAATAAAGTCTAATTATAGATATAATGGAACAAAACAAACAGCAGAAATTCGGGAACAAAAATAACCCGACTTATAAGAGACAATTAAGGAGGTTCTAATGTTAAAAATTTACTTAAATTTGCGATTAATTATACCAAATAATTCCTAATATGATAAATGTTTAAAATAATTGAAAACACCAATCCAAAAAAAAATTTTTCGTTCCAATTCAGAAATCCCAACCAATGTTCAGGTTTGGATCTCAATGCAAAATTCGCCTCGGTACTGGTAGCCACCGTCACTGCAACTGAAACAGAATCTATGAAGATAAACCGGGCGATTCTAGTTGGGGAGAATGAAATGTACATCCCTTGAAAACGGGAAAAGGAATATCCTATAATCTTTGCATATAATTAAAAAGTTTACATAAATTTACTAATCTCTGAAAAATCAAGTAGGAAACTATATTATATAATCCATAGCATGTAATAAAATTTCCTTATTTTAAGTATATTTATAAAAATATTTTAACAAAGCAATCCCTGCAAACCATTCGCATCCAATTGTCCCGCATACCAAATATAAAGATGTCCCGAAAGGGTATAAAAACCGATTCTGCTCTAAAAAATATTAAATTGAAACGGAGGGTAAATTAGTGGAATTAAAAATCAAAACTAGTGATTCGATTCTCTTTTACACAAGAATCATTTTCAAGCATCTGTTTGAAAGGATGAAGCATTTTGATGATGTCGATTTTGCCTGCTCAAGTGGTTAAATCAAGTAGAAGTTTAGATTAGTGGGCACTTGTAGACAGTGGTCAGAGTGCTTCGGAATTCTTCAAAATTTAATAAAATCAATTTATTAACATTAATTTTTAATACATTAAAGAGTTTTAGCAGTTCAAATCAATAACTTTTGGCTAACCTATTCATATTAATTCCGATTATTTAATAAAAAGTAACCAAAATAAAATTCCTTTGTTGTTCTAAGTAGAAATAGACTATTTTTTTTATATTATATTTTCAAGATAATATTCTTTGTATTCCATTTATGCATATTGCAGCCTCTTCAATGTTAAAATTTCATTTTTATGAATTACTTCAGAATCCAATTTATAGTCAAATTCCATTCCAAGTCACTTTATTTTCATTACTGAATTGAATAGGTACAACTAAGCTTGGGTTTAAGGATAAATTAAAGTTTTGCTTTTTCACTAAACTAATTTTTCATAATTTTTTTGCCCAATTCAACTGTAACAAAGATATTTTAGCATTCTCTTTACAATCAAATCAATCTTCCTCTTTTCAAAAGCAAGAATTCTTAATGTTTTTTTTTGTGAGTATTCAATTTCAAAAGGATTTCAGTTTCTCTCCAAATTTAAGTTTGTTATTAAATAAACCAATTATGAATAATACAAAAAACGCGTTCCGGCTGCCAAAGTAATTCTAGTTTAAAGAGCAATAAAATTATAGTTATCGCACAATTTTCATATAAAAAATATTTACTTTTAGCATATTCTTGTGAGATGAAAACTCATTAAAATATTCAAAAAATACAATCGAACAAATTAATCAAAAAAGTTAATATCAATCTTATATAAAACATTCACAAAAAAATAATTTACCTCTTCATTATCTGAAACTTTAATTTTGTTTTTTATCAATACTCATTAGCTTGACAGAAATTTGTAAACCCGAAATGATGCTAACGACATTAAATAACTTTGCTCATTTTGATATAGATGAACGGCTCAAAGACGACGCATTAAACTGCATTCAGTCACTTTCAGTTCTGAAAAAATAATTATTTTCATTCAGGAAACCATATAACTAGAATCTTAGTTATTACGTAAATAATGAGTCATTTAGCTAGTTATTATTTTTAAATATTACCGGACAGGAATATTAAAAACAACAATAGTTGAAAAATACTCACCCATCGTAGAATGACCAATAACTGAAAAATGACACTGAACTAGGTGGAATAAAATATTCTTGTAAAATTGTGAAAAAACCAACTCGAATTTTCCAGAAACTAAGGAATGAAAATCGGTTGTTGGTCTAGTTTTATCCGTAGGTAAATTTTAACCGATCCAATTGTTCTCTTCTTCTACAAATTTAAACAAGGTAGCCGCCTCAAAAGTATGGTAGTCAGTTAAATAAAAAACATTGGACAATCGGATACGAACTGAGAAAAAAAGCTGAAACATACTTGGTGGTGACGGTTAATCTTAATTTCCTTACTTTCATTTAGATTAAAACATTTATTGAGTTATATTATTCATAGATATTTCGCATGTAAGGAAGTAAAAATATTAAAGCGAAAAGCATTGTGGGGAAAAATAGTAAGACTTCTGTTTTGAATTTTTTATGACAATTTCTTTTTGCTTCTTTTTTCTATAAGCATCTTTCATTGCTGAATTTCGAATCATCTAAAGCTCAATTCCGAATCCTATCTCTCTACGCTTTCATTTATTTGCATAGAAGAAGCCTTTAGCTATTACTAAAATAAATAACATCAGATTATATTTAAAACTATCACAAGTAGACATCATTTTTTATATTTTTTATAGCTAATGCAATTTATAGCTATTGTATTAATGCTCATTTGCGGAAATATGAGAGCTATCTCATGATGGTATGCATAATGTTTAACGTTACTTAAATTAATTCCCCATTCACTAAAGTTCTACGCCCAACTATTGAAAAAAATATTTTGCTTGAAATATCAGATTTTTTTCTCTATCAATACTAAAAGATCCCGAATGTCCGTTCAGTGAATTTGGACCCAAGACCAAGTCAGGCCCAAAGATACCAGGATATCACACCTATATTTCCTTCTCTTTTCACTAGGTGTAACTGATGGAATAAAATTAAAATTGTTTGTTAAAAATACGCATTCAGGTAGGTTGGGGGCAATGGAAAGCTTTTTGAAATTTCTGAAAAGATTTCTGAAAATGCATAATTATCGACAAAACTAGATCTTTTTTTGAGCACCGGCTAGCTTTGGCCTTTTTGGATGCATAGTTTTTTTCTTAATCGTCGTAAAAAAACTAGTAGGTTCAGTATTCTGGAATAACTGAATTCAAACAATCTTAGGAATGAGAATGTTGACATACTCATGATTCTTTTAGTAAATCGCGTTTCTTATCTAAAAATACGGGTTTTGAAATCGAAGCTTCCTTCTGTTGTCTGATATTAAATTATTTCTTCTTTCTAGTTTATCACTAAAATTTGACGACATTTTCTTTTAAAATATTTTTTTAATTTTTTCTTAAAACTCCCCAATATCTCTCAATCAGAAAAGATTAGGAAACAACGCAAGATTTTTCAGTATACTGGGATTGAGAATTGCCACTGAATTTATTTTCCGACTTTGAATCCAACTGTTAATATTTTTCTTATTTTATTGATCCCCATGCCTTTTGAGCGGCTACACTATTTAAATGTTTAGAAGAAGAGAGTAACTGGATTAGTTAAAATTTACTTACATGCAAAACTATATCGATAATCAAACCTCATTTCGTATTTCTGTGGATAAATCGAGTTCTTTAACGTTTTCTACAAGATGCCTTAGCTGAATTAGTATAATCCAAATCTTCATGCATTAAGCGTTCTATAGCAAATAGATGAAGTTTCCTACTTCCGTTGTTACTACTGTCATTTAGGCTTTTTTCAAAATAATAGTTTAATATAACGATTCAATATCCTTACTATTCTGGTTCTTCTCTAAAGCTAGTTTGCTGGAAGAATTTTATTTCTTTTAGAACATAAGCTGTTTGTGTATAGTGGAATGCATTTTCTTCGTTACTCATTAGATCATACGCGTTTAAAGGATCAAAATTAAGTTATCGGTTGTATGAAGTCAGACATTCAGCTGTCTATCAAACTAAAAAGTGTTTAAAGAAAAAAACTTCAGGCATCACACGATGTCTTAAGCTATGTTTCTTGTGAATGCTTACATGAATCAAGTGTTTTTGAGTGAGTTTATTTAATTCTAATTTTTGAAGATTATAGTGTTCTTGCTCATCAAATAAAAATTGCATATCTATAAAGCTATTGCTAGTGCCGTTTAGAGGTCGTATAATTTTATAACTTTTAAATTAGAAATTTTAATTTAACCATTAACGCTATTTTTTAAACTATTTTAGACTCTAACTTGACTGGCCGTGCTGGCCAATCTATCATCATTCACCAGAAAGTTAGGTACCCCAACTTCCTAAAATTAATTATCATGAAAACGAATATACCTGAATGAAAAAGAAATTAACTTTAATTATGTAGTTAAATATATATTCTTAAAAGACGTTATATCATTAAGAAACAAGTTTTTAATCAATTTCTAAATTAAAAATTAAGGTTAACTTATTTTGAAAATAATCGATGAAAATTATTATGTGAACAATAAAATAAAATTTTCGGATATTATGGTTATTACATAAGCCTAATATTATTAGACAAACATTTTTTTTTAAAAAGATTTACTTCATACAAAGCATATCAGATCTTGAAATAACTAATTTCTGAAAAAAAATATTTATAAATATTTTCAACAAAATTGGTTAAATAATTATTTACCCTATTAAGGATTTATAAAATAAACATTTCACAATTGTGATTTGACGCATACAATATGTATATTGGATATTTAAATGCTTTCCTAAATTTTCTTAGTTTTTAGACATACGATGAAATACCAGCTTTTAAATTAAACACATATTTAAATTTTTTTATAGAATTTAAAATGTTTCATATTTTATTTATGTTTTAATACTATAATCTAAATTATGGTTTATTAATAGTGTTAAAATGTATAATACTAAATTCAATGGCAGCTTTTATAAATTTTAATACAGTAGCCATAATTTTTACTTAAAATATTAATTTACATATTGAAAATGGGTTTTAAGTTAAAATGTATTGTAATAATTGATATTAAATTTATACACTTTCTAAAAAACGCGTATAGAGCATTTCAAATACAGCAAAAAAACAAATATTTTAAATATAATAATTTCATTTTAAAACCTTGAATTGTGAAAGCGTCATAAAAAATTTTAACTATACTTTTTCAACTGCATTTTATCTATTCATTTTAATAAATAACATTAGCATTCACAATTAAATACATTTCGGAGTATATTCCACCTTCAAAACGTCTAAAATTGAACAGCAGTGGAAGTTCACAATTCCCCGAATGTGTATATTTGATATACTTTACAGTAGCGGGTCGTGTTTTCCTTTGAGTCAGTAGTTCAATTATCATTACGATTAAAATTTGAAACAAAATATTTCCTTAAAATCTATAGTGAAAATGCTTTTGATTATATTATATTAAATTTGAAATATCTTAGATATGGCTTAGAAATCTAATTGTCTCAATGAGTTGAAGTTTGGTTACACAATAAATAGAAAGTTTTCTTGATTTCAAATTTGGCACTAGATAGAATCCTCATTGAAATATTATGGTTCAACTATCTATCCAATAAAGTAAAAGAAGCCAACAGGCTTAAAGTTAAGATTAGTTTGTTCCCGAGATTGTCGCCAATGTGGCAACCCAACGAAATGCTCTTCCAGCAATCTAATTGCTGTTTTGTTTACTACTTTTGACAATGGTTGAGTTGATCATGAACTACAAGTGTTTTAAGAAAAATGTTAATTAAAAATAACAAATATCAATAAAAAATTTAATTGGTCTTTATTATAACTAATAAGAAAGTGTAATTTTATTTTTAATGTGAAAACCCATATGAAATCTTTATTCTTTTGTAGTTTTTAATTGTTTTAAAAAAATCGTCTGAATTCGTTTTTTACTAAATCGTTTGCATTCTTATCTTCAGTCAAATGCTTTAGAATTCTTCGCAGTTCTGGTAATTCTTTTTTTTTGCTCTAGTAGTTACTTTCCTTGTTAGTTTATACCAGTAATTGTGCAAGAATGGATGTTGGTTAAAGGAAATAGAGTATTTAGAACCTGCAGAATGGATAAAGGGTAAGTGGGATATATATATATATATATTATATATATATATTTGAAATGAAAAAAATTGTTGCTTGAGAAACTGTACGATACTTTTTAATTTAAAAAACTGTCCTCTACAGATGCCGTTGTATTTTTGATGAAATTAAATTTTGCACCTGGAATCGTTGGTTTCGGTGGCTACTACAAGCCCATCGTGGCTATCTTTTTCTCCGAAATTTATTTGCTGCGTTGCATATCCTTGCTGCGTTGCATTTGCTTTTAAAAAATTTGCCGCATCTACTGAAATCATCTTTGTGTCAGTAAGAATTATGAATTAACTATGAAGTCTTTCAGGAAATTAGGATTGTAATTTAACATAAAGTACTTTGGTTTTGAACCAGAACTAACTTTGTTATGATTTCGTTAACCCCCACGCCACTTGAGCGGCCACCTTATTTACGTTCTGAAGAAACAGAAGATTCGATTAGTTAAGATTCGGATAATAATAGAACTATTTTATCAATTGATTCTCATTTCGTATCTCTCAGCAAGATTCCAGTTATTCAGAATTTTATAGACATCAACTCTGGCTATCGTAATATGTATATATATTTTTTTGTTCACGCAGAGTAAGGAATTTAATTTAAATCAGCAAATGAATTCAAGAAACCCTAGCAAAGTTTGTGTATAGTTTGTTTATATATATTAGCCAGAAAAAAACATTATTCAATTTTTGAGCACTTTCTTTATAATTTTCATGAGAATTAAAATTTTATTTCAATGTTATTTAAATTGTTTTTCTACCTATTAAACAATTTCTCTATAGAAAAAGCGAAACACTGTTTGGCAATCATAAATTACAGTGGTGTCATTTTCAACAGAACATATAAACTGATTGACATTTGATGAAATGATTTTCAAGAACACGAGATAAGGTATCGTTTTTGTAATATTTCCGTAATTCTAGAAATAATTTTACTGGGGGAAATTGTGTTCTGAATATTTTCTTATATTTATAGACTAAAAACAAACAAAAAACACAGTAAGTTTTTAAAAAATTTTAGTCTCTTGCGCTATTTTGACGTACAATGTACGTCATTGGAAATTTTCTCCTATCCTGAAAGTAACGTACAGCGTACGTCTACTAAATTCTCTGCACTACAGTACTCCTTAATACTTATTTGAAATTTCTTTAGATAGGATGAGCACGCAT
Organism: Argiope argentata; assembly: GCA_026289955.1. Taxonomy (NCBI): domain Eukaryota; kingdom Metazoa; phylum Arthropoda; class Arachnida; order Araneae; family Araneidae; genus Argiope; species Argiope argentata. Next base: position 12,191 of record JAOUZG010015269.1, on the reverse strand, counting down.
TTCTGCTAATTAACTGATAGCGCAAGATGTTAGGTCTAATTCACAACATTATTTTTAATAAATTAATAAAACAAAAATTAGTTTTTGGATATGCTGTTTAGTTGTATAAGAATCGTAATTATGTAATACTAACTTTGTTTAGATAGAAACTGAAATTTTAAACTGAATTTCTTCTATATATATATATATATATATATATA
>JAOUZG010015262.1:0-21428 GCA_026289955.1 Argiope argentata | reverse complement strand
AATTCACTTGTAAATTAAATTGAAAATGATGAAACTTCAATTAATATAAAGACCTCTTGACTCAATCTAAACATGTCTTTAAAAAAAAACTAAGAACAGAAAGCAGAATAGTTTCCTATAGCCTATTTGTTTCATTTCATATAATCTCGTGACGAAAATTGTATTTTTCTGTTTTATTTTTGGTAGTAATTAACTTTTTTTAAAATCAGAACTTCTGAAAATGTGATGGCAACATTTTATTTAAAGCTGATTTTTTTTGAGATCCTGGAGAAGATAAAATTTTATTTATTTATTTTTTTGCGAAATAAATTGTTGAAAAAAAACCCGATTAAATTAAATGTTTAAAAATTCATTAAAAATAGAGTTTGAATTCATAGGTCAAAACATTAGTATCATTTAAAAGCTAATTTTTTGAGCTTTAACGTAATGCAAAAATCAATTTTGTACTGTAATATTTTCAGATGTGATAGCGAAAAAACATTAAAATTTGGCTAATTTTTTAATTAATTAAAATTATATTTTTATGTTTTATTATTTTTAGTAATTAACTTTTTTTAATTAAAACTTCTGAAAATGTGATGGCCACATTTTATTGAAAGCTGAATTTTTTGAGATCCTCGAGAAGATAAAATTTTATTTTTATTTTATCCGAAATAAATTGTTGAAAAAAAAAACAATTAAATTAAATGCTTAAAAATTCATTAAAAATGGTGTTTTATTTTATAGTTCAAAACATCAGTATCATTGAAAAGTTAATTTTTTGAGCTTTAACTTGATGCAAAAATCAATTTTGAGCTGCAATATTTTCATTACAGCGAAAAAACATCAAAATTTGGCTTATTCTTTAATTAATTAAAATTTTAATTAAAAATTCAATAAAAGGGCTCCGAGGTGCACATTCCCGGCACCCAAGGTATACATATACCAAATTTGGTAGCTGTAGGTCGAACGGTCTGGCCTGTACAGCGCCAACACACACACACACACACACACACACACACATCGTACTTTATTATAAGTAAAGATAAGCGAGAAAATTTTGAGAAGACCTTTCTTCTGCGGTCATCTCATTTAGAAGATACCAATGTCTAGGGACTGTAAATCTTTATTGCCTATCCTCGTGTTACTTGCAGTGCACAAAGGGAATGGGTAGTGAAACAATCTAATTATTAATTAGTATGCTTACATTAATTCAGTCATTCGAAGAAAGAGTAAGGATTATGAAATATTAAATTATTTAAAGATAAAAGACCCCCATCAACTTGAATGCAACTAGAGGGTACAGCCACCTTCTCGCTTATGCTCGCCAAACCATAGGAACTTCTAATGCAGTTCCTCTCGGATAGCTTCGCTCGCTCACCATCTACTAAACCACTTTAGTTTAGCAACAGATATATATTAAGACTGCATTTATTCCAAAGATCTTTGAAAACATAAATAACCTTTCATTCAAATAACTAGAATTACAAGCTCCCATGAAAGCAAATCTAAAGCAGAATTATTATCTTTCTTTACTTCTTTTTCCCAGTAACATGCTTAGCAAAAAGAACAGAGGCCTGATACAGTCCCACAACTATGCTCCTAAACTTCGCTTCAAACACATAGCCGTTTAATTTTATCTCGTTTATGAAGACTGAATCTTTTTATGAATAATTCTTGAGCATTTTCATTCGCTCTGTCTTCTCTTTTTCCAGGACTTCGTTTTAAATTCAATAAGGCACGACTTAAACTCATCGTGAAAAAATTTATTAATTTTTTATTTTAAACTTTTTCAAACCGATGAAAAAATAGTGTTTTTTCGAAATATTTTCAAACGTCTTGTTGATGTTCCCTGGTGAGATCAAAGTGTTGCCAAACGGTGATTAACAAATTCGGCCTGGTTTTGCGTCCACGTAAGCGCTTTATTATATGCAGTTCAACAGTATTTGTTAACAACCAGTTTAACAAGTTATTTTAATCTTTCTACTATCGTATAGATTCAAATTTACTTAAAATTGCTGAAGGATCGTACAGGTCAGATTATTTCTTGTCCTAAATAGATAAATATATACCAGAAACGAATATACAATTTTGCAATATTCATTCAGTTTTGGCTTGTTGAATAGTTAGTTGACTAGTCGTTGTCTGATTGCATTAAATAATTTTTTAAGCATATAATCAATTATATATACATACCGATAATTGAACTTCTCTAAAGTAAGATATATGTTAATGAAATAGGAGTTTTATACCTTGTTTATAATGATATAAATAAATTATCTTGATTTTTTTTTTCAAAATTACAAATTTATGGTCTAAAAATTAACGTTTAATTTTTTTTTGACTTTACACTCTAGTTATATCAACGAGAAACACGATTTTCAAAAAATAAAATATTTAGAAATATATTCTATTCAAAATTCTCTCTATTTTGGTTTCATTTTAAGCTCATCTTCATTTCAGATGATTCGGAAAGTTGGAAACAAAAAAAATTAAAAAATAAACGTTTCAATGTTTTAGGTATAAGAAATAATAAAACAAAGTTAGATGTTCTTAAGCAGACTTTTGCTGTTAAAGCCCTTCTAACGCTATAACTAAATCGGTCATGTTTCGTGACTAAGCAATTTTAGTTCAACTTGGACAAAAATTTATCTGTATAAATATTTATTTACAAATATACGGAAGTCAGAGAAGCCTTCGAAGGATACTGCAGGTTAGTAGAGTTCAAAAATTTGTCCAGCACAGGATAGGATGTCAAATTTCAAAACTGCCAAAAATCTATGCATCTACAAAGATTATTTTCTAAAAGTTGAACGATTCTGAATAATCTTTTTTCTAATGTAAAAATTTTCAATTTTACAAATCGTTAAGATGTACGTGCAATTTTCAAAGACCATTGGTTGGTCTTGTTTCTCTGGCGAGAATCAAACAGAAGATCCGTCATAATTATTGTCCGAAAGAATCTTTTTCCACAAGCCTCTTGCTGAACTTCCTTCTCTAGCTAGAATCAAGGGCGCGGTTATAACAAATTTACTCCCGTGAAGCAGGAACGACGAATAAATAAAAACATACACGTTTCTTCTGGTGTAGATTAAATCTCATTAGTTTGACCAAATTCTACTTTGTTTCAAAAACATTGAAAAATAAACGAAATTGTTCGACCAATGTGAAAGATTCAAAGCGAAGGGAAAAACGTGCAGCGAGAAGAAATCACTAAAAAAATTTTCAAGGGAGACGAAAACGAAATTTGTGCATCTTTAAATGGACACCGTTAGTTGTTTAATAAGAGTTGCGGTTTGAATTTTTTTAAATATTTATTACATTAATTCTGAAATGGTTTCCTCAAATATTTACACCTAGGTAACAAATTTCTTCTTTGTTCCGTTTTAAACCTTTAAGTCTTCTAATACCATCACTGGCTTTCGCTGAATAGGAACACAGGACGAAACGGAAGTGCGTTCTTTGCAACCATTTCAAACGAATAGCACCCCACCAAAGCAGCTTCTGATGAAGGTGAATTCCGGTGTCGCTATGATATTTAATATCATATAATATTTTCATTGAATTCATTGTGGAGACGTTTATCAAGCACTAAAACAAGTTATTCATGTATTAAATATTTTCAAACCTTTTTCAGTGATAGTCTGTGGCGTAGAGTAGGGTAAATGGAACCCAAGTTTTCGTTTTTTTTTTTCTTTTTGCCTCCTCCTGCCTTGTTTCGTTAGATTTCTTCATCCTAATCAAAGAGGGCTTTGGTGCCATATAAAAAAAAACTCAAAATAATTCGCTTTCCGATGTCTCAATGACAAGATCTGGAATTTGAGGTTGGTGAGTTCCAGGTTCAATACCCAATTTTATTTAAGAGCCGTCGTGCATATGAGCTCAGGGCCTGCTGCACGTTATATTGGTATTAGCCAGCTAATCCTACTCCCCTTATTCAAATGAGTACAGTGCATGGAGAGGGAGTCTAATGAGGTGTTTTCCTTGTCATCGGATCAGTTTTCAAAATCCATTCCTGTTTTGCTTTTAAATGGGGCAATAACATAAGTGAATGGAATTTACCCAGTTCATATTTGCATCAATAAGAAATAATATGGTCCATTCACAACACTGTTAATTACCATTTCCAGAAATCACAGTCACCATTCGTTCAAAAGAAGAATAGAGTTAGGATTGTATCAAGTTGGTGCAGATCTGAATTATTGAGCGATTTTTCGCTTTTGATGGGTAAACCAAGAAGTGTGATAATTTTCTGGGGCCGCTGTACCAGAGCATTTCAGGATAGGGTATTTTTGGAAAATGAAACTCAATTTAGAGGTTAAGAAATTATTTTAATAAACAGATTGAGTTATTTTAATTTAGAGACTGTTCAGACAAAACAAATATCCATGCAATAATTATAGACACTGTATAAATTCATTAACAGAGGATTGGAAAAGTGACGATGCCCGTCAAATCCTCACATCTTCTTGCTTAGTGAACCTATTGGCCGAATAAGGCTGGCGACATATTCAGAGATGTGAGGTGGCCTGTGGAATGAGAAAGTGAATAAAACATACTCTAAGTCAGTACTGACCACTCAAATTAATACTGCAGAGAAAATATACACATTAAAATTAGTTAAATAAGTCTGTAGATGATTGTTTTCCAACTTTAGACGTTCTAAATTTGAAAATATATATGTATATATTCTTATACGTGTTTTCCTGCAGAGTGAAGAGATATTTCGCTAAGTTAAAATCATTGAAACGAACTCAATCTGCACTGTACCACAAAAAATCAAACACCTTCACATTCGATGGCGAAATAAGCAGTCTTGATATTTAATTTGTCATTTCTATCTAAAAAGGGGGGGTCATGAGATTTCTTCAATGGGATAGATGTAAACAAAACCGCCCTTCCCCTCTCTACGCCACTGACCATTACCATAGAATATATCGCTCAATTGCAAATTGTACGCAATAAGTATATTCATCACATTCTGTTTGGCAAGCGGAGATGCACAAACAGAAGCTGTGGTCTGCCGAACACTGTGAGATTCGTTTCCGGTCATAGGAATGTCGTGTCGGCTGAATCCCTCGAAACGCTCGAAGAGTGACAGGGACGAAGCTGAGTGAGAAGTCGAATCGAATCGTTGATCAGAGGGGTGGAACCTCTCAGCATTGTACTTGTGCAGTTCGGTAAATGCGTTAAAACATTCACGAGTGCATATGTATATTTAGAATACGGTTTTATTAAAATGTTTGAAAAAAATCTTTCAATTATTTTTTTCATGTTTTTATGTACACTGTTTAATGTTTTTATGTAGTTGGTTCCTTATTGCAAAACTACTTTGAGTGTAATTTTTAACTATGCAGTAGTTATGCACGGTAAGTAGACAAGGGCTTCTTAAATTTTGTTGCGAGCCTATTTGGCATCACAAATTTTAGGCTGTGTTATATTTGGTATCAATTATATTGCCAATCAAAATCAATCAAGAAAATTGTTTTGGCTTCAAATGTTTTATTAAAATTGACTGATAAATTTTAATTTAAATTGAATTTCTTTACATTAATTTCTAATGTATTTAAATGTCCGATTCTCCATATTTGTAATAGACACAATTTATCGGATAAAAATAGGACCGTTATAAATTTAAGAAGCCCTAACGATTCATAAACGAACAGTTGCATGAATTATTTCAAGAATAACAACGGTAGAGGGTAATTCTATTGGTAAGTATAATTATAATTTAAAGATTATCATATCTGATTTATAGTCTTAGAATTTTATAAATAACATATATTTATTGAAGAGAATTGCTCAACTTGTGAAAGTGCCTCATATTTTTCAGTAATTGCTCCCATGTACAGAATATTGCTATTTTTATATAATAAAAAATGATTAATGTCTCATATAAAAAAAATACCTACAATTTCCAACAAACATTATTTGTTTCACAATGGTGTTTTTACAGCTCAGCTAATTAAAACAGATTACACCAAATTTTCAAAAATATAAATACCCACTTTCATTTCCAAAATTGAATTCCTAATTATGTTTAATTTATATTAATTTCATCAGATATTGGCCTCACATCGTTTCTTTTTAGTACTTGATTCATTCTGTTTTAAAAATTGTTCATTTTTATACGGAGGTTACATTTGTATTTTTAGAAATAATTTTTTTAATAAAAAGAAAGTTAGTATAAGTCATCATATTTAGTGTAAAAGTCGTGCATTCATTTTATTCTAGCTCCTTATAGCTGTGGTTTGAGTGTGGGATACAACCATCAAGTGGTTTTGAATAAGTTTTACTCATCTGTCCACAAACCACGAAAAAAAAATTTATTAAAAAATTCAACAAAATAATAAAATTGCATATTCTTACAAAATAAGCTTGAAAAGCAAAAGAACTTTTAAATCCAGTTTATATAAACTTCTACATCAATTAATGTGTTAAGAAATAATCTTCACACTTTCTATTACAAGTAAACTTCTTAAAATTAAAACTAACCAATTTTGATTTAAGCCAGTTGAACCAAATCGTACTGGTATTTTTTGATACATTAGCGTGTTCAGTGGAAAATCGTTATTCTACCACTCTTTGTAGATATAGTAATAATTGCTTTTAGCGAGTAATACAACTCGCGTTTCTTAAATTTGCATTATTTTAATATGCCCACTCCTGCTGCTTGTCGATAATGTTATGTTGAAACATTGATGACTGATGCTTATAAATGATGTAATTTGGAAATATGCAATACCTGAAAATTGCTTTTAGCACAGTTGCATGCTTTCAACTACGGTTTAGATGGTTTGTAACGAATCTTTTGCACCACGCTGAAAGATTGATGCATCTACATTTTTCATATATTTTTGACTTATCAAAATTTATTTTGACCTTATATTAGTTATATAAATGAATGTATGCGATTGTTAATTTTATTAACCGACTTTCTTTTTCTATTCCAAAATGCAAACTTCGGGAACCCATATGCTGCAAGTTACGGTGGCTGTCTGAAAACTCTCGAATGATACAAAGATTATCAGTAAAAAGTGCTGATAGTAAATACAGATGGTACAGTAATACAGACGGTGAAGATCCTTCAAAAACATTTATCGATAGCACATCAACTCTTGAATGTTGCTTTACTGAATCATTGGAAGAACCTCTTTTCAGCTGCGAATGGAATGAAAATAGTTGGAAGGTAAATAAATTTTTCTTTAATAATTTTAAATTTTATTCTTTTGCCATAACTAATTGTTTGTCTTATACAGTGGATCATATGACACAAATCCATATAAACTAGATCACATAAAGAAGTAAGTTTATTTTGAATAGTTTTTCCTAAATCTCACGAAAAAAAACCTGTATTAAGCGTACTATTAGCATTTATATAATTTTTCTTTTGTTCAGAAAAGAAAACTTATGCAACATTATATTAATATGAGCATTTAAAGCTGATGGTTTAACATCCCATAACAATAGGCGCAAATAAAAGTTCGAAAACAGTTTGAATTTGATAACCGAGTTATGCTTAACTGATATTCATTTCGCCACATACTGATTTGTCACTTAGACATCGAATGCCAGTTCAGAGACAGTTAAAGAATCCACGAATGTTTCCTGATTGTTTCCAGAATATTTTCGTTGAATGCTCGATTTCACATGATAATAATGGAAGCTTTCATAGCCCTCCCCTAATGGTAGGACAGTCTATTTTATCTCTACTTGTTATATAAAAATTGTGTTTTTCAAGTAATTTGTAAGCTAGCCATTCTAATTTCACGAAGTATATCGCGGATCGCAACTGTCGCATTGATTTAGGGCATTAATTCAGTTTTTAGTGTGCATATTAATTATTTGGTGTCTATAATATTAAAGTTCATCGAAAGATTTAATGCAATGGACCGTTTGAGAGTTTTTCTAGTTAAAATGCAGAGGACATATATGTGCTTACTTCTCCTAATAAATGTTAACCCCCTTCCCCCAAAAAAAATCTGAATTCCGTATCGGCTTAAAAAGGTTTTCGATGGAAATATGTCTTGCACCTATTCTATCATAACCTTTATAGGTATCAGTGTTCGTTCGTCTGTGGCAATACTGATAATTAGAAAACATTATAGGTCTTGTATAATTTAATACTATGTATGGAATATTACTTTATGCTGGAAATTTATATGAAAAATACTAATTTTTTGCCTAAAAACAAAAATTAACCCATCGTCGGAACGAATCGAAGTTGTGGACAAGAACAATGGGTGAAACTGCTTTTACATACATTAAAATATTGTTTTTGGAATGATTAATTTTTTTACCCATTACCAATATGTCAATAAATTTTAAAAAGTCATGCATGCAATTAAATTTCGATAGAAAAATTTTATATTCTCTTACCGGTCAGTATTTTCAACGTTTGTATTTGCTACGTATTAGCAAAATAGCAGTACAATGCGTCAGTATGTATGTTTAAAGATGTGTATCAAATTTTAAACACTATCCATCAAAAGGATGACCAGTAGTCAGATTGTAAATTCAATAGTATGTGAATGAAATAATTCAAAAACCCAATTTTTTTAAACAAAGGGGATTTGTAAAGTGATCTAATGACTATTAATGCTGATTATTTTTTTTGAACTTCAAATCTAAGCAATGGGAAGAAAAAAATCAAAATCTGAATTCGATTTTCTTTTCTGTGCTACGAAACGCAAAACTTGCCATCTTCTGTTAACATAAGAGGGAAGGAGGAAGACCCCATCTGACACATCATTGCGATGCCCTAGTTTTTAGCCTTCCCTGTACCTGCGTTAAAGTAATATAGAATCATTAGCACTCTTATGTCGATTCTTTTTGCCATTGTGAAAGACGCATTTTTCACATTTTTGTTGAATAATAATTATTATAAAGGCATTACACACAAAATTACACATTAATTTTTAGGAATTATGACAAATTTATAACCATATTTTAGAGGTCTAAGTACTAAAAGGAATTTTTATATTCACGTATATATAAGAAATCTCCATTAATTTCATAGTTCAAAGGGTTTAGCTAATTAGTATTTTACACTGGTTTGTCTTGAAGGAAATTAAAACAAATGTTGTTATTGTACATGCTTCAAAAAGTCCTATACTGAAAACAGTGGTTACAAAATCTTAACAGTAAACAGTGAAAAAAAAAATGAAATATTTGTAATGAATTCTAGTTATGTTCAAAAGAGACGTTTTTACTCCACAACTAGAATTGAGTAAAATATATATAAGCGGGAATTTTGTAGTCGAAACTTCATTTATTTATGGGCTAAAGTTAGATTTATTTGTACAATTGTATTTATGGACAAAAAAAATTGAAATTGAGGGCCTGTGATGAATTTCCGTGTTTTATTATATCACACCCAAGCTCGAAAAAAACTTGAATTAAATTTTATCTAGAGGATCATCGCTTTGTAGCAGTTGAAGAATTTTGATACAATTTCTGTTTATGTAGAATCAAATATTTCATATATTTTTAACTGCGTGTTTTTACTTTCTCGTATTCAAAAATTCAAATTCGTTTTTGACGAATTTCCACATTTCACCAGTTCTGATTGCGAAACCGCCTTTTTGGAAATGTTTCAGGAATTTAATGCGATAAAAACACTTTCAGCTAGGCGGATAAAATTTGATGCGCAATATTTACACCAAATTAATGGTTTCTGTCCTATTTTGAACGGAATCTATTTGTAGAAAATCTGTCTGTCCGCGATTCTATACTGCTATAAAGGATGAATGCGTATGTGTACCGACATTCTCACGATCGGACTGTTTGACTTACAACTACTAAATTTGGCTCGTACATACCTTGGAGGGCGAGAATGGGCATTTAAGGTACACTTTTTGATATTTTACCATTTCCAAAACTTTAAAAAAATACCTATTTAATAGGCGTGCAAAATTTTGTAACATTTTGGGAATTAATTTTTTTCTTAATTTTGAATAGTAGATTAGCTCTGCTATCCAGAAACTCAAAGTTTTCCCCTTATTTCATTAATTATCTAATTTCTTGTATTTTTCTACTGTTGAAAATTTAAGAAGAAACATTCTGTTTAATATCTGTGCAGTTCATAGGCTGAGTAACAAAGTAAAATTACAATACCGTAAATTTTCGAAGATAGAATAATCGACAATTGCATTTTTATAGTGCCATGATGTCACGGGACAGGCCCCATTCGGAAAGTGCATGTATACAATAAACATAACTTAATTTAGACAGTAAAATAACACGACTTTAATGCCCGGGAATTCGATGGAATCGCAGTTATATATAAATGATTTTGCTGAAATTAAAGATTATCAGTGGTTTGTTGCAGTAACTGGTCACCTGAGGCGACTAGTAAATAATAATTGCAAAACAAAACGATTGGATGCTGCTTTTGTCTTTTAAATTTATATTAATTGGATAACACTAAAACGATGTCTTAGATAGATAAATAAAGCTTTATAAAACTGAGTTTTAGAATCTAAAATATAGATGTTTGACAGATTTGAATCAATTTTTTTGAAAGGAGTTGACATCTGTCTGTACTTTCACATCCATGTAAACACAATAGTTCAAATCCAAATGATTTAAATAAATTTTGTTATGTGGTTACGTTACTGAAATTGTAATTCTTCGACGAATTTTGTTTGAATCAATTATAAAAAAGAATTTCAAAATGTATGTATGTTTCTTTAATTACAATGAAACAGGTATTTTTTCATGCACGGATCACTGAAAATAAAAATCTGAATGTTCGTTTCAATCAAGGCTTTGCCCAGTACCCCAATTTTATGCAAGAAGGGTCAAAATAATATACCTATTATAGAATAGTCAGGAATTTCGAGAAGACCAATCTCAAGATTTGATTTTCTTTATCAATATGTTAAGAGGCTTAGATGGACATTTTTCATTGATAATTAAGAACATAATAATTTTTTTAACATCATAATTTTATTTTTCAACTTTTTACCAGTGAAATTATTTTCAAATAAAAGTGTGCTGGTTATAAAAATTTCATAAAAATGAATGTTGTAATTTGAAGATTGATATTTTGCATGATAAATAACTTCTAAAAACTAATATTATATTTTAAAAAGTTTAAGTTATGTATTATGTTGTAAATGTTTTTACATAGAGCTTCAAAAGATTGTAATTCGTTATTATGCATACCGAAAATAGAAGAGAATACGATTCGAGAAAGAGGCAACCAAAAAAAATACTCATCTTTTTCCCCTACAACTTTCTGTTGAATTCATTGTTAAAGCCTTATTTATAAATCTTTTATTTTTTATATCTGCACAAATTATATATTTTTGAAATAAGTTATAAAACTAACTTATTAGACTAAAATTGAAAAATTTAGTCAAATAAGTCGATTTTTTGAAGGTTCAGATTTCCCAGTTTTCTTAAATTGGTGTTGAAACCTCATACTAAATACTTTAATTCATTACATCCTCTCACTCATTTTTTCGTATAGATCTTAAATTGGAATTCATCGAAATCAAGAAACTATAATTTGCTTATTACAACTTTTTTTATTAATTACAGTGCGCAAAAGAAAATAATCGTTGATTTGTTCATGGGATATCGACACCCTTCCGCGATCGACAAGTCATGTTGACAAAATCAAATCCAATCGAGCGTGAATGCGTAAGTATTTACTTTGTTCCGCATTTTACTAAAACAAGTACTAAAAAGAATAAAATGAAATCTGCTATGAATATGTCAATGTATCTTGTCAGAACATCATTTCTTGAATAGCCAAGCACCACGTGCTCATGCAGGTTAAATTGTATTTTTATTCATTTTAATGGTTTCATCGAATGAGTTGCTTTAGTATTGCAAACGATCCGAAAAACTTTGTCTCGCATTTATTGTTTAAAAAAAATATCCCGTTTCCTATTTATTTAATTTCACATAATCACGTGCTCAAAATGACATTTTTCTAGGTTTTATCTGCCGTAGTCATTAACTTAGTTTTTTTTAAATCAGACCTGTTGTAAAGGCGATGGTAACGCGTTATTAAAAGCTGATTTTTTTTGAGATGCTCGTGCAGGTAATAAAATTTTTATTTTTCGCGAACGGATTTTTGTTGACGCCAAAAACCTCATCCTCAAAACAACATAATGTTCTGAAATGATAATAACAATGCATTTTTTCACCATTTAAAGCGTTTTTCCAAATACGACTTAGTGTCGGTCTCCAACACAAAACAATTGGCTTTTGGGCCATTCTAACAGAAGGTAATCTGTGTCTTCACTTGAAAACTTACAGCGTTAGAATTTTCTTTTATGTTTAAATAAAAATTTCATCCTCGCTTAAGAAATTGCAAATGTTTTTTTATTGAAAGGTAGGAAATTAATAATTATCTTAGAGTAAATTCACATCAAAATGCTGAAAATTAATATATATCAATATGGATGAAGCTCGGTTGTTCTGAAAAATAGTATTCTTAACATGATCGGAGTGTTGTCTTGTAACATCCTTCCATGCGAGAGAAGTGATTGAAAGTTTTCCGCCAACTGGCGATAAATATCATAAAGCAATTGATTGTTTAAAAACAAGATTTGGTCGCAACGATTTACAAGTAGAGGTATATGTTAGGGAATTGTTGAAGTTGGTTTTGAAAAATAGTAAGTCAAATTTTTCATCAAATAATTTATGTGCATTATATGATAGTCTAGAGCAACAGATTCGTGCACTTGAAACGCTAGGTGTTACTACTGACCAAAACGCAGCTTTACTCTATCCTTTAGTTGAATCTTGTTTGTTTGAAGATTTTCTTAGAGCTTGGCAGAGAAACTCAAATTTGGATTTTGGTATAGATTCAAAAGGTAGACTTGATAATTTATTAACATTTTTAAAAACGGAAGTAGAAGCTGAAGAAAGAATTAACTTGGCTATGAGTGGTTTTGGATTGAAGGATGAATTTTTACATAAAAGCGAAAATATATTAAATAAAATATGTACTGCAGCTAATTTACTAAGTACTACTGCTGATTCAGAGAAATTATGCATTTTCTGTAATGGTAAACATGACGCTACAAATTTCTTTAGAGCTCAAAAAATGTCTCACATTGATAAAATCAATTTTAAAGGCCCAGGGCTGTTTTAAATGTTTAAAAGTAGGACACAAGTCTGGAAAGTGCGAATGCTTTATAAAATGTATCATTTGTGATAAGATGCATTATGCAATAATGTGTAACGAGGTAAATCAAAATAAAAATACGAATTAAGCTCCATCCCGTAATTTAGAAAAGGAGAATAAAAACCAGAATTTTAGGTCAGTAAATTTGGCCAGTATGTCCTGCAGTCCACAAGTTTTGTTACAGACTTTAAAGGTTAAAATAATAGAAGAAAATTGCAATTTAAATGTAAGAGCAATGTTGGATTCTTGTTCTCAAAAATCATATATTAGAAAAGAGACAGTTTCTGTTCTTGGTCTAAGGTCCTCACGACAGCAACTTTTGTCTCAAGCACTTTTTGTAGGAAGAAAAATTAGCGAGGAGAGCCATAATGTATATAAAATTGAACTAGGAAGCTTAGATGAAAATTTTTATTGTAACTTTTATGTTATTGATCAGGATATTATTTGTGAGGACGTCCCCTCTGTTTCGATCCATCCATGGATTGAGGAATTCAAGTTGATGAACATACAAATATTTGATATAGAAGATGATTCAGTGCCCATTGATGTTCTCATTGGAGCAGATGTTGCGGGAAGGCTTTACTGGAAAAAGAAAAGTTCTATCTAATGGATTGGTAGCTTTAGAATCTTATCTAGGATGGACACTAATAGGGAAAACGAACTTGCCCTCTGAAAAAGAAGATGCTGCTACGATGGTTATTTCGATGTTTGTAAAAGAAGCAAGCATTTCGAATCTTTTCAGAAGTCCTAGGGATTAGTGATCCTGCTAAGATAAAATCTAAAACGGAAACTGAAAATCGGATCAAGATGAATTTTGAGGAATCTGTTAGAATAAATGAAGATGGAAGGTACGAAGTTTCTCTCCCATGGAAAGATCATCTCCCTCTACCTGACAATAAAGAGATAGCTATAAAACGACTGGAAACTACAGCTAGAAAACTGAATCTTGAAGGCTTGTTTACCTCATATGATAACGTATTCACAAAGTGGGAATCATTAGGTATTATTGAAAATGACCCAGTTGAGTCCTTATCTGGCCACTTTGAACATTTTTTGCCTCACAGAGCTGTTGTAAAACAGCAGGGAACAACAAAGGTACGTCCAGTTTTTGATGCAGTTTTGATGCCAGTTTTTGCCAGACAAGTTGGATCCCCATCATTGAACCAGTGTTTAGAATCAGGACCGAATTTATTAGAACGGATACCTTATATTCTTCTTAGATTCAGAGAGCATGAATATGGCATCATTGCTGACATAGAGAAAGCTTTCTGGCAAATAAGTGCGAGACCAGAAGATAGGAAATATCTTAAATTTTTTTTGGTGGCAAGGAAAAGAAAATATTAATCGAAAAATTATGCGACACTCTCGAGTGGTGTTTGGAGTAAAGAGTAGTCCTTTTCTTTTAGGAGCTGTGCTAGAACATTACTTGAAAAAAATATCTGAAAAATGCAAAGTACAACAAAAGAGTTCTTGAAATGCTTCTGCTAAGCTTTTACGTGGACGATTTAATCACAAGTTTGGATGCCAAATCTGAGATATTACCTTTTATTGAAGAGGCTCATCATATCTTAGCTGAAGGAAAATTTAATCTAAGAGAATGGAAGTATACTGGAGATAATGGGATTCACCAAGTTACCTCAGTATTAGGATTGATTTGGGATTGTAAAGAAGACACGCTGAAAATTAATTTGAACTGGCTGGAAACATATACACTTGGTACTGTATCAAAACGAGCAATTCTCTCTATTACACAGAGAAATATTTGATCCAATAGGGTTTTTATGTTCTGTTCTTTTAAAACCAAAACTAATCCTGCAAAAAACGTGGACATACAATATGCCATGGGATGTAGAAGTTAAAGATCATATGAAGTTGGAATTCTTACAATGGTTTGAGGAGTTAGGCTCCTTGAACAATTTATCGATTAATCGCTGTTTTTTGCCTTTTACAAGTAACCAACAAGATATTAGTCTGCATACCTTTTGTGACGCCAGTCAATTTTCCTATGCCGCGGCAGTTTTCGTTCGAATTGAGTATGCTGGTGCTTTTTATGTAAATCTTTTGGCTGCCAAAACCAGAGTTGCCCCTGTGAAAAAACCAACTATTCCTCGTCTTGAGTTACTTGCTGCAACGGTGGGAGTACGACTCTGCAGATCTGTGATTTGTTTGACTCTATCCCACTGGAGACCACTAAGCTTCTGGACTGATTCTACTACTGTATTGAGTTGGATTCAACGTGAAGTAATTTGGTCAGTTTTTGTAAATAACCGAGTTCAGGAAATAAGGAAAATAACTGATCCAACACTATGGAAACATCTTCCTGGAGAACAAAATCCTGCTAATATACCCTCGAGAGGATGTTCTGCTGACAAACTCTTGGAGAGTAAATGGTGGGAGGGACCAGCATGGCTTAAAGAAACCGAAGAAAATTGGCCTGTCTCCATTCCTGTTTTTGACGAAACAACTGTAATGGAAGAAAGGCGTAAAACAAACTCAACTCTCCAAACCTCTCAGTTCATGTGTTCTCTAAATCAGAATCGCAGTATTGGGGACGACAAGAACATAATTGGAAGACATAATTCAGGTTGGTACTATTATTAATTTTCAAGTTATGATAGAATATTGAGAATGGTTTCTTGGATGAAAAGATTCATTTTCAACTGTAGGAATCCCTCTGCTCGAATCACTGGGGAATTATCATATCATGAAATAAGAGAAGCAGAATTACAGATTGTCAAAATAATACAAGACCAATACTTTGTTAATGAAGTCAACAGAAAGAAATTGAATTTTTTGTCAACATTCGTAGATGAGAAAGGCGTCCTCAGAGTGAAGACAAAATTAACGTTCCGACAGGATTCAGGTGATTTCAAAACTCCTATCATTTTACCACCTCATCACCAAGTTATCGAGAGATTGATAATTACTGAACCCAAAAAGAATTCGCATGCAGGAGTTCAGATGCTATTGAGCATTCTAAAGGAACATTATTGGATTTTGAATGCAAGGAAAACTCTCCGTTCAGTTTTATCGAAATGCGTCGTTTGCTTAAGGCACGCAAAAAGAAATATGACTACTCCCCCGTCTTAACTTCTTGAAAATAGAGTCAAGGATGCTTCAATGTTTGAGATCATCGGTTTTGATTTAGTTGGACCGGTGCATTTAAAGGGTGGGAGTAAAGCTTGGATTTGCATCTATACATGTGCTGTGTTTAGAGCTGTGCATTTTGAGCTTCTTACAGCTTTAACTACTGAAGTTTTTCTACAAAGTTTTCGTAGATTCATCGCTAGAAGAGGAAGACCCTCCATTGTGTATTGTGACAATGGGAGTAACTTTGTTGGCGCTTTTAATAATTTGAAATTAGTGGATTGGAATGAAATAGCACAGTTTAGCAGAACCAGAAGAATAGAATGGCTTTTTAATCCCCCTACCGCCTCCTGGTGGGGAGATTTCTGGGAAAGATTAGTTGGTGTTATGAAGTAAATTCTGAGAAGGCTTCTAGGAAAAGCTTTGTTATCTTACGAAGAAATGGTTACGGTCTTATGTGATGCAGAATCTGTTATAAACTCCAGACCACTTAGTTATGTGTCGGAAAATGACTCTGAACTTATTCCTTTGTCCCCTAACTCATTTTTGCAGGATTTCCGTCAAGTTGGTGTTCCTGATTTCGATCAAGTAAATGAAGTTAATATGAACAAAGGAATGAAATATCGCCAACAGTTAATCACCGATATCAGGAAGAGATTTAGATCCGAATATTTAGGATATTTAATTCAAAGAAACGAACATCAGAGAAAAGGACGAGACATTCAGCTCGCAGAAGTGGTGCTTGTCGGAAGTGACACTACCAAGTGTACTGACTGGCTTTTAGGATGTGTCATTGATTTGTTACCGGGAAGAGATGGTGTTACTAGACTAGTTCGCTTACGAACCTCTAAGGGAGAAATTTTACGTCCAGTGCAGAGAATTTTTCCACTTGAGGTTTCCTCAACCTGGTTCAGAGACAATCAAAGGGGAACAAAACTTGATACGAAAGAAACTTCTAACATTGACACTGCATCTATTTTAAAAACAAAAGGTGGAAGAACTGTAAAACCACCTATAAGATTGAACCTGTAAATTTTTCTTTTCCTATATGAACTTTGAAAATTTATATTTGTCATATTTTAGCCTTAAGAAATTTATGTAAAATCTAAAAACATAAGAAAAAGATTAATATTTTTAAATATTTCTCCACCTTGGTGTTATGAAGCAAATTCTGAGAAGGGTCTACCAGTCTTTTATTTGATATTGATTTTGTTAACTGAGCATAATGATTGTTGTTAACGGGTTTCAAGCAAAACTAAACTAAAGGTTATAATTCAACATTAGAATTATTTTGGATACATAGGTAAATCAAGTTTTCAATGGATTTCCATTTGAATCAAAATGAGAAAATATTCCCAAAGTAGAAGATGTCATCTTATTTAGATAGTAAAGAAAATAAAGCAGTTAAGTGATTAAAGTATTGTTATTTTTGAGAGTCAAATTTTAATGATGTTCAACAATGGGAGCGATCTCCTCAAAATGCCCTTTCATATCCTTTAATAAATGTGAATTCTTTCTTTATTTAAACGCAATTCTCACCCCCTACTGGATTGAAATCAAAATTTGACACAGAATTATAATTGCAGTCGTATAACACACGAAATTTGATATATTTAAATCACTTTATTCACACGTTTCTGAAAATACATGGAGACAGGCAATGATGCATTGATTGGGTTTGATTCACTAGTTTACATATGTTTACTGTAAAGCTTTAAATCTGTGTGCCTAATTTCATTTATCTATCTCTCTTCGTTTTATTTCTAGCTTTCTTGTTGACTTATTCGAAAAAAATTCCTCTCAAACGGATTTTGCTCCAAATTTGATTGAAATCTACACATTAGTGTAAAACCCATATACTATTGGTCTAGCACAAAGCCTTTAATTATTTTTTACAAATGGACAGGCATGCATTTTCCAAAAATGTGTTTTTTGAACTTAAAGAGTTTCAAAACACGAAAATTCGTCAAAATCTCGAATGTGATATTTTTCGCGATTAAAATACTTTCTCTATACTTCATATATGAGAAAGTAAAGCAATTCTTATACACTTTATGATTAGAGTGTGCACCATTGAGCGAGTTTTTTAATATTTAAATGTATTAAAACTTAAGCTGAATTTTGAAATTTTTCCACTACGAATTTTAAAACAAAATTCCTTTGAACAAAAATGAATTATATGCCATTTTTAACGTGTGGCATATCTTTCTAAACATTTGTAAAAGATAATTCAGTTGGGACTTTAAACAGTTATTGCTTATGCATGAGATATTCACATTAGACTTCACCAGCGGGTGAACGAGCTCCGCTCGGAGAAAACAGGTATCGAAGCTCATTCGAATATTTAAATTTTCAATTGTGATTTATCAAAACAATATATGCCATAAGAAAATTATCTTATTAATATGTTGCCATCAGATTGACAAAAACTCAAATTTAAAAAAATAAATTATTGCGCATTAAACATATAAAAATGCAATTTTCATCACTTGTCTGCATGAAATGAAATATATATATATATATAAATATTGATATAGATGGCATATTGGCTATAGATGGCAGCACGTTACCACTTGAAAATTTAAGTAGCCATTATGGCGAACTAATAAAGTTTGAAAATATCCTATCTGCAACTCCGAACTGCTCAACCGTAGCGCTTCAAAACCGGTGCCAATCGATTCCTCGTGGCCAAAACCCCCAGACCCCCAAGTTTACCGGAGTTTATTAATTCTGGGGCGATTTTCGACTTGACAACCATTCCTCGTATTATAGTATAAGATTTGTTACACTCTGTACACTTTTTGCTGTATTTCAGAACAAGTTTTGTAAACCGTTCTTGTTGCGATTTGCGGTTCGGAATAAACAAGAATTCCAATTTCGTTTTGTTTTCGTTTAGAAGTCATTTATTACAATTCAGAAGTGGGGTAAACATGTCATTTTAATTCTTAATTCTGTTTAAAGTACAAAATGTCATTTTTAACGCGATTTCGTAAGAAACAATTACGTTTTGTAACCGAAGAATTATCCGAAGATGTTACATCCCGTGATTTGAAAATTCCAGATTTGAGAAAGTTAAGATTAAATAGTACGAACTATGATGAAGAAATGGTAAGAAGAATGGCTTTATATTTTAATTGAAGAAGCTGAACAAGTGCGGCAATCCAAACGGGAAGAAGCTGAGCGACAAGAAAAGAGGGAAGAAGCAGAAAGAAAACATGCTTTAGAGCTTAAGAAGTTAGAGGTTGCTGCTAACACTTCAGATTTAGTTGGCTCAGAATTATTACCATCGGCGCCAAAAGTTGATTGGCAATCACAATTGAGAAAATTTTGCACTAATAGTGAAGACATCGGCCTTCATTTAGTTCATTTCGAGAGGGTCTTGAAACGAGTACAAATTCCAAATACGCTGTGGATGGCATGCTTAGTTAACCAGCTACCAACTGAAATTGTGCAAATGATTATGAGAGAACCAGAAGAACAGTCTAAAAATTATGAGTATGTGAAGTCACTTTTACTTAAGCGTTACAAAATTAGTGCTGAAAAATTTAGACAATTATTTTATTCACGGGAAATTACTTGTGATAAGACATGGAAAGAATATTATCATGAACTGGAAGTTTTTTTTTTATTGGATGGATCGCAGGACTTGAAATAAACAGTTTTGCGAGTTTGAAAGAGTTAATAATGACAGATCAAATGAAATCTCGCGCACCTCAAGAAATTTGTGAACATTATTTGGATCAATGGGCACAAATAGTTTCCCCATACATGCTTGCTGAAAAGGTTGATGAATTTATTGAACTAAAGGATAATTTCAAGAAAATAGTTCATTTTAGTAGTAAATTCAATAGCATTAAATTCCCAAAAGAAGAAAAATGTGCCATAAGTAAACAAATCGATCAAAATCTATATAAAAGCAGTCCAACTATCTGCTATAATTGCTTCGAAAATGGATATTTTGCCCGTGATTGTGCACATCCCAAGCGACCAAAATTTTGCACTGCATGTAAGAAGGAGGGTCATGGGACAAAAGGATGTCCAAATAAAATACCTTCTCCATCAGTCAACGCAACTTCGGCTATCAGTAGCGTTGATAACACAGCAAAGAATATCTACATCGAAGGAATAAATACAAATGCTCTTATGGATACCGCAGCTGATATATCTATGTTGAAATATAGTTTTGCTCAACGATTAAATAAAAACATAGACAGAAAAGTTACTGTTCCAATTGGAGGTGTGAAAGAATCACTTGGAATCATTATTGTTAATGTAATTATAGACAAAGTAAAACTACGTGAAGTGATATTTTATGTTGTGATGACACTTTTGAAGGTTCTGACGTTCTTATAGGCAATGACATTGATTCTCCCAATGTTGTTATGGTTCGAACTCAAGGGAGATCCAGATTAGTTCATATTGATGAGCTGAGTTTTTTACATGATTTTCAAATGAATGAAATACCTGATAGAGTAGTATTAAGGACTCTTAAAGAATTTGTTATTGAGCCACGCACAGTTCAATGGGTCACTGTTTTTAGTGATGCTAGAAAACGTGATGGATATGAATCCAACAGCACTCAAGAAAATGCGTCAAATAGTGTTACTTTGGCTGTATATGATGGCAAAACACAAGTGCCAGTTGCGAATCCAAGCAATTTACTATTGAAGAAAAATCGTGCAATTTTTAGAGGAAATTGGGTACCTGAAAATAAAAGTACCATTATGGAAGAAAAAAAAGGCTTCCAATCCTACTGTTTTCTTAACAAAAGAAATTTTGAGAAACCCTATTGATTTAATGTCGATTAAATTTGGTCCATCAATTAATGAAGAACAACAAAACATTTTATGCAAGTTATTAAACGAATTTAGACTGTGCTTCGCTCTAAAATCAGATGAACTAGGATGTATTAAAAACACAACAATGCATATAACAGAGACTCCAGGTAGTAAGCCTGTATCACGTTCGCCATATCGCGCATCCAACTATGAAAGGAAAATTCTAAGAGAGATAGTTCAAGAATTGGAAAACAAGGTGTCATTCGGGACATCAACTCAGAATACAGTAGCCCAGTTTTGCTGGTATCTAAAAAAACAGGCGATAAGAGAATGGTGATTGATTGCAGACATTTGAATTCTCAGACAATTTTGGATAAATTTCCGCTTCCATGCATTGAGGATTTACTTGAGACTTTCAGGTTTCAGTTTGTTCTGCA
>JAOUZG010015261.1:1283-40869 GCA_026289955.1 Argiope argentata | reverse complement strand
TAGGTTAACATTATTTACAAACTTCACAAAACAGTTGAAAGCTTAATCAGTAAATAATTCATCAATCACATCTAAGAATAGACACTAAAAATCGTTAGGCTGTTTACTCACACGGCTACCTCAGGGGCCCCTCCAAAAATCCACCGATCTTTATCGGATGGATTCTAATACAGAAGCCCGAATCAAACGGAGTTTCTCACAAATCCGGAGCATTTTCTTCGAACACACGTCTCTTCGAATTCTTCTGCGTCTCACAATTATCCTCTCTTCTCTCCTTTTCAAACAAAAAAAATGCCGTAATTTGTTTACGTCAGGTCTCCGCCTCTAGTTGTCAAATTGGTGAACTTGTTCCCTTTCACCCAACAGCTGCTCAACAGTGCTTCTTCAATGATCTCAATGATGGAAATATCTGTTAATGAACCATCTTTGTAGCTGATTCCTCCCAAGCACATGTTATTTATAATCAGTTAACAGCTAACACCGACACACGTCCAACTGAGTTTGGCATTTAAAAACAACTGTTGCTGGGGGATTGATCATTTCTACAACATGTGTGACCTTCACCTGAATATAAAAAACCACACACAAAGACTCTACTACTAAAAGAATTCGCATCTGACGGTCCGTAGGCCCTTAGCTGTGTGTGGGTAAACAGATGCCATTATATCTGGCCGGAATGCCAATTACCATGTGGGAAAGAAAGGAAAACGTCACATCCTTCAATGCAATAAAACTTCCGTCAGTCTGCTTCCTTCATAGATAAATTAAACATTCTTCAAAATTCGTCTTCGGTCTTAGAGCAAATTGCAACATAGATTTGCAAATTTATAATCACAAGATGACTACTCCTTCCTGCTCTGAGGCTCCCGGATAAATTTGAAGAACCGTACCGCGGCTACAGCATTGGCGAGAACTAAGGTTGAATCCTTAGGGCCACTTACAACCTCTTCCATTGGAAGCATGTCTTGTCATCAGTAGGAGTGGATCGACCTCCGCCATTTCAGTATCACTCGGGCGATGAGAACGAATAGCCATACCAGACATTTTTTATCCTGAGGTGTCCGCTGTGGGATTGTATGAATGCATAAATTGGCACAGCGTGTATTACAACAGGTTTTTTTCTATCCATCTTCTAATTATTATAGATTATTTCACATTGCAAACATGTTTAGAGCAATATGTATTTTCCCAAATATTTTTTTTTCTTTTTAAAAACTTAATACATTGTTTTTATTCAATACTTAATACCCTTTTTCTTTCAATATATTTTGAATTATGTCTTATATTGAACCAAAATACGGCAAATTTTGATATTGTAAGCACAAAACTTTGAATTCATTTTCAAACATTTGAAACTATGCAAAACATTTCAAAGTACGAATTATTTATAAAAAACCGCTCGCAAAGACTCTACTAATAAAAGGTTTTGCATCTGGCGGTCAATTTATATCTCCAATGTAATTTCCAGGAAATAGAACAGTATTAAAAAATACTTTTTTTTCTAATTCTGTACTCGATTAACTTCATACATCGACGTCACCAGGACAATTCAGAAAAAGAAATTTGAATCCTTATTTACATTGAATTTCTTTCATTCCGTTTAATCTGCTATAATAAATGAATGGATTAGAAAATAGAGAGTGATTATTTTAATTGTATTGACGATTCTTAAAACTAGAGCAACAGGATTGGAAATATTAAAAAAAACATCCATTATTTGAACATATCTAATAACCCGCTAAAATGTAGAGGTTTTAATTATTTTCTACATTTTATTCTTTATAATTCATTGTTATGATGAATGCATTCCAATGATGGTCGTCACACAGTCCCCATTCATCTGGAAGGACGCCCAATCTCTTGAGACATTAACAATTCAAATTCTCGATTCGCTAATTTAAGCACCTCGGGAGATGAGCGATGAGATCCCGATAATACTGGTGGGCCAGTTGTTTCACCAAAGTGCTGATTTTTAATGGGTTTATTGTTTTTCTTTGGCTGATAAAGATTGATGAGTTCTGGGAATTGCGATAAAATCATCAATTGCATTCTGAATCATCAAGCAATATTCACATACCAGAAGTGAGTGAGTTCTTGTTTGTGTATTAGTTGTGCCGTCAAGCGGACACTTTTAACATCCACCAAACGATTATGGTATTTCAAAAATTGAACACAGAATACTGGTTGGGTAATATTCGTAATTATCAAAGACCGAGCAAAAGGAAAAGCAATTTTAAGTCTAAAATCAGGTGCTTTCGAACAAAAATTGGCATTTTTGTACCATTAGCGGCTATAAAGAGTAACTCATTCGATTTACCGGTCGATCACGGTCAAGGCCAGTGGACGATCGTCCAATTAATTTTTCCTTAGAGTTGAAAAAACAAAGTAAATGATTTTCTTTTTTCTATATTTTCACCAAAAATTAGCATGATAAAAGCAGATGCCACTTTAAGGCTCTTTATGTCTTTTGAACCGGTCTCGAGAGCGGCTGCGTCCGTGGTTAGATGGGCTATTTCTACTTAGCGAACGTGTCGATTGTGTTGTTGAAGTAACCAATGTCTCTAAAAGACTTGCTGTTCAAGTTGAGTAACTCGAGTATCGGAGCCTACCCTAAACTGTATTAATGTTTGAATGGTTTGTAAAATCTCTAATTTTATCTATGACAGATTCCATACCCTCAAAATCCTCTCTCAAAGTAACTATGATCCTTTGGGTGCCGTTAGGGAGTCCGTCCAGACAAAGAAATTTTAATATTGGTTTGCAAACAACATCACCAAGGCAAGGCCTTCAAGCGTATTAACTATTAAGATGTCTTCTGGTCGCAAGGCTCCAATTTTCGTAAGAGTGAACGAATTCTTGAATCCTCTCTCTCCAAATGTAATCGAATCAAACGTTTTGTTCTAAAGTGGTATATTTATCATTATCGGACAGGCTCATGATTATATCCCTAACAGAATTCAAAATATCAGATTCAACTGCAGAAATAATATAATTAAATTTGGTATTTCATTTTTCTATATCGGTTGAGACAAATTGTGCCTGAATCTGTACAAGCCACAATGCTGGATTAACTTTCCAAAAGGCAGCAGTTTGATGCCAACATGAGAAATTGTGGGGTCATTTATGGAGAAATCTTGATTAGCTTCAGGCATGTTTGTATTAAATGACATTAAAATAACTGTAACTCATGAACTATTGGTTGTATCTCTTAAATTATTGGAATAAAAAAAACCTCAAAGTTCTCTCTAAATGCCGAGCAATGCTTTTTCTGTATTCACTGTTTGTTGATATTCATCGTTGCATTTTACAGGTGGTGGAAAATTCATGCCATCTAAAGAAATTTTAAATTTCGAAATGAGCCCATTTTGTAAAAAAAGAAATCTAAACATCCATTGTCAACATTACTGCAAAAAAGTACGCGAAAGTTTATGAACTTAAATTATTTTCCGCTTGTTAAATATTAACGGCACTGGTTTCGCATCTCATAAAAAGAGAGTGAGACCGCAGCTGATTGAGATGGAATTCTGCTTGGGAAATCGTTGTCATCTGAGGAGTCGTAAGGCCCCTGCGATGATAGAAGATTTCATGTAATTTTTTTACAACGATTATTTACCAAAACTGAATAACTTGTAAATTATAATGGCGTTTATGCATTATTCAGTTTTGATTTAAAGCTATGAGGATTCGTCGTGAAAGACTGAACAGTTAGAAAAAATGTTATAGCGTTATAATTTTATCCCTGTTTGTTGGTATAAGAAACTTTCTTCAAATCATGATTGTTTTATTTTATGATAAAAAAGATCGGAGTGATTCATTTTAAGAGAACAATGATAAATGCATGTTGTAAAAGTGTTCAAGCTAAAATGTGCCGTATCAATTTAATTTTCGAATATTTGCTAAGGATTAAAGATACAACTTCATAACTCTGCAATTATGTGCTAATGGCGTATGTATTTACTTTTGCTACGTGAACATGGTAACTGCTGGATCTTGGTTGTTATTCCTTGGAATGAGATAACCATTTAAATTTAAATTTCACACTTTTACGAATTTGTAATGTTGCTTCCCAGAACGAATAGTTCCATCGTAAAAAGGGAATTTTACGACCAGCTCTATTCGATACTAATCGAATTTTGGATCAGCGACCTTCGGGCTTGGCTACCGTTTGGTGACTGACATGGTGAAGAATTTTGCGACAAAATAGATAATACTGGAAATCTCCTAGAATTTCGGCGATAGAAGCCATTGGAGTCGATATATGCTTGATTGTACCAGAACCTACTCAGCCATGCTCTAAGAATTATAAAAGACTGGTGGTCCAAACTAAACACAATCGTGTATAGAGTCGGCTAGCGGTTTAGAGCTAAATTGCATATCAATGGTGAATTATTTGGATCAATTCAGCGAACTGCAAGCATTCAGTAGTACTTACACGAATGGTTAATTGAACTGCTTGCCAAGTCCTGGAATTTATTGTTGAAGCAGCATAGAGTCTTGTGTGAAATACTCAGTCGTTTAGTAGTGAGTGGGAAGTTGGATACAAGTAAAGCGATGAGACAGTGGAGAGTTGCAGACGTTTGGAGAAACTGTAGAGTAAAGCTACGAAGATTCTCTCCTCTTGCGGAATTCTGTCTACCTGCTTTGTATGCTGTGGTTGTTTTTACTGCCGATTACTGCTCGTGGGCTACTGTTTCTTGCGTCTGTTCGTCTGTGTATTCGTTTCTTCGTGTTAATAAGTCGTCGTTCTTTACTAAGGTCTATTGATCGTGTTGCACCAAACACCATCTCTTTGACTTTATAATCTAAGTGTTGGAATTCCCATAGTAAATTCTTTTTAAAAATATTTCAGAAAAAGGTCGACGTTTTTAAAAGTCAGAATTATTTCGTAAAATTTTTGAATAAGGGAATCTTTACTAAGCATTTGTTTTATATTTAAATTGATACTGAAAATATTTTCTCGTCCCTTTCTGCTATTGCACTGATGTGCTCAGCTTTCTGAGAGTTGTGAATTCATTATAAGCGATTTGTGCCACATCTTTGTCGGTTTATATATATATATATATATATATATATATATATATATATATTGTTACAGACGGGCGAACGCTCTCCGGAGGTGAAAACGTTGGCGGCGGGAGGAGGCGTGCCAGCCGAGTTGACTTGGCGGGCGGAATATTCTGGTAACCCCAAGAAAATTCTAGCTGCACCTTGGCTTTTCTCCCTGATTACGGAAGCCTCTCTGTGCTTTCGCCCGACTATATAAGAGGCGGGTTGCCACTTTCTGCAGAGGATCTCTCTCGAGGAAGAGAAGCGGTTTGCTGGACTAGCGGAATTTTGCAAACTGTGTTTATTGTCCGTAAGACTTGCATTTACGCTGTAAGTGATTGATTATTGCTGGATTGTGTTTTCTGAAGTTTTACTTTTTCAAGTCATCCTGTATATCCCTGTAAATAACTGTAAATAAATTTGTTTGTTCTGTCCTCAAATAAAGTCCATTCAATCCGAACCCGCTACGCTAAAAACGTAACAACTGGTGTCAGAAGTGGGATTGAATGGTGAAAACTAGAGCGATGGAGGAAGCAGAGAAAACAAAATTCGAACAGGTTTTTGCTTTCATTAAAGAAATGAAAGAACGTCAAGAGAAGATGGAGAAGAAGATAGAACAAGGGCAAGAGAAGATGGAGAAGATAGAACAAGACCAAGCCAACAATACAAGGTGTATTGTTGAAGCAATCAACACCAAAGTGGATGCTTTGACGGAAAAGGTTCAAGAGAACGATACTAAGATTCGTAATATTCAGGAGAGTTGTGAGCAGAATGTTGAAAAACTCCATAGAGTGGAAGAGAAATTTGAAAAAGTAGATTTGACGCATTTGAACAAAAAATTGAGAGGAAAGTTGAGGAAAAATGGAAGAAAATGGAAAGTGTACAGATAAAACCTGAAAACCAATCTCCCAATGTCCGAGAGCCTGAAATAACTCCACCTGTGCCTGTTATTCCTAAATCAAGCATTAAAGTGTCCACTTACGACGGAAAAACATCTTGGCAAGTCTACAAGACTCAATTCTCCATCGTCGCAGAAGCCAATGGTTGGAAGAACAACTGGCTGCATCACTACGGGCTGAAGCTGCTGATATTTTAAGAACGGTTCCCGAAGATCAACATCTGGACTTTGATGCTCTTTCAAACGCTCTGTAGTTGCGCTTCGGAGAAAAATGCCTCAAGGACTATAACCGTCTTCAATTAAAGACTCGGCAACAACGATCGAATGAAAGCCTGCAAGAGCTGGCAGCAGATGTAGAGAGGCTCTCCCATCTTGCCTTCTCCGACTGTCCTGCCGAGGTAAGGGAAACACTGGCCCTGCAGTATTTCATCGACGGTGTGAGGGATCCAGAGATACAAAAGTCCCTGCGAATGGCTGAATTGAAGGATTTAAAATCAGCTTTGGTTTACTTAATGAAATTTGAAGCCGTTCAGCAAGCTGCACGGAGGGATCGCCAATCAGTAAGAGTTGCTACGGTTCAAGATGCATCAGATTCTTCGATGCAGAATCTAACTGAAATGATGAAAACAATTTGCCAGTTTATCCGTAAAGGAGATGAAAGGCCCAACAAACATGGCCAGAGAACTGTGAAATGTTGGAAATGCGGCGACGAGGGCCATGTTCTAAGGAATTGTTCAGCCCTCTTAGATAAACGGGCTAAACAATCTTCTCAAAACAACCAGGAAAACTAGAATTTGGTGGTCTCGCGCGGCGGAGGGTACCAGATGAAGAAAAGCCCCATTTTGGAGTTTTACAGATATATTCCAGAGGCGGCGGTGAAAATGGTTTATTTGTTGAAGCCTTCGTCAACGGAACTCCCTGCCGAATGATCGTTGACACCGGGGCCAACGTAACTATCATGCGAACAAATGTTGCAGAACAAATAGGAAGGTTAAATTCTCTGGACACCGCCCTGCGACACCCTCCAAACGGTCACTGGTGACAAAATCCCGATTATTGGTAAAATGAATATTGTAATAAGAATTGGAAATGCTACTTATGACCATTTCTGAAGAAATATGATTTTGTAATTGACTTTAAAAATAACTCCCTGCACTACACATCAGAAGTCGTGACTCTTTTCCATTTAGGTTCTGGAGGAATAAATACCTGCCATCAGATTGTTGCTTCAACAGACTCTGTTATCCCAGCAAGTAGAGAAATAATTTTAGAGGGATCTACTGGCGAAATGGAAAATTTCCGGTTTGGTGTAGTTGAATTTTCTAGCGACGGGAGTCTTCCAAGTGGAACGATGATGGCCTCCAGTCTTGTAGATCTCTCGAAAAAGAATGCACCCGTCAGGGTTATCAATGTTAGTAATAAATCAAAATTAATTAAGAAGGGTGAAGTTCTAGCTAAATGCTCTCCAGTTACCTGTATCGAGAAGAATTCCCACTTAACATTGAAGGAGTCTTCCGACTGTTTGAGCCTGGAATTACTTAAAAACACTGAATTGGAGGAAGAGCATAGAGTCGCTGCAGGAAGAGTAATTGATGAATTTAAAGACTTATTTTCCCAAACATCTGATGATGTTGGCAGAACAAAGTTAACGCAACACCGAATCAATACTGGAAATCATCCTCCTATACGACAGAACGCCAGAAGATTGTCATTTGCCAAAGTGGAAGTGGTGAAAGATTTGCTAAATGACATGCAAGAAGAGGACGCCATTGAACCTTCGTTTAGTCCTTGGGCCTCTCCCATCGTTTTGATCCGAAATAAAGATGGTTCTACAAAGTTCTGTGTAGATTACCGGCGATTGAATGACATCACGAAGAAAGATTCGTACCCTCTTTCCCGAATCGATGATACACTAGAAACACTCTCCGGGATCGAGTGGTTCCCCACTCTCGATCTGAAGAGTGGATACTGGCAAGTGGAGATCCATCCTGATATTCGTGAGAAAACAGCGGTCACAACAGGGGTACATGGACTATGGCTATTTAAGGTTATGCCTTTTGGCCTTTGTAATGCGCCAGCAACTTTTGAACGCCTAATGGAGACAGTTTTAAAAGGACTTACTCCAAAAGCTTGCCTCGTTTATCTTGATGACATCATCATAGTCGGACGGAATTTTGAAGAACATATTTGTAGTTTAAGAAAGGTTCTTGATGAATTAAAAGATGCCAACTTGAAGTTGAATCCATCTAAATGTCGTTTGTTCCGTCATGAGGTAAGCTACCTTGGACACATAATTTCTGCAGTGGGCGTCCAAACAGACCCGGAAAAATTGTCAGCAGTTAGAGACTGGCGCCACCCTGAAACTGTGCATGAGCTTAGAAGCTTCTTGGGCCTCTGCACATATTACTGGAGATGTGTTAAGGGGTTTTCTTTGATCGCTAGACCACTACACTGGCTGACCGAAAACAAACAAACATTCCTGTGGTCGGATGAATGTGAAAAGGCATTTAATGACTTGAAAGAAGCCTTGACATCGGCTCCCATCCTGTCCTATCCTGATCCTGAAAAACAATTCATCATGGATAACAGATGCAAGTAATGAGAGCGTTGGAGCAGTATTGTCTCAGGAAATCGACGGCCACGAACGTGTCATCGCATACTGGAGCAAGTGTCTTTCGAAACCAGAACGGAATTATTGTGTCACAAGGAAAGAATTGCTCGCTATAGTGAAGGCCGTGGAGAATTTCCATAGTTACCTTTATAAAAGAATATTTCTGCTCCGAACAGATCTTGCATCTCTGACTTGGCTTTTAAATTTCATAAATCCGGAGGGTCAGATAGCCAGATGGATACAGAAACTTCAAGAATACGACTTTTAAATTAAACATCGGAGAGGGTCGTTGCATGGAAATGCAGATGCCTTATCAAGAAAGCCCTGCTCCGAGGGTTGTCGCTATTGCTCCACTGCCGAAAAGAAATATGGGATTGCTACACCAACTGTACGCCAAATCGCAGGAGCCGTCTAACCTCAATCTGATCCCTGGAGTGATGAAGAGGTTCGCAAAGAACAAATAAATGATCCCGACATTAAGCCGATTATAGAATTCATGCAATCAAACAATTCAAGACCTGAATGGCAGGATATTTCAAGCCTCAGTACTGGAACTAAACGTTATTGGGCTCTCTGGAATTCACTCGAAATTAGAAATGGCATCTTGTATAGAAAATGGGAGTCCGAAGACGGGAAGTCAGTTAAGTGGCAACTTGTACTTCCCCGATCAAGGATAAAACAAGTTCTGAAGGAGTTACACAGCAGTCCTGCAGGTGGCCACTTTGGAGTCATGAAGACAATTCATATAGTCCCTGAGCGTTTCTATTGGAACAACTTGAAAGATAATGTTCAAGAATGGTGCAGAACATGTGATTACTGTCACGCCCGTAAAGGACCCAAAACACGAAGTCGTGGTAAGTTACAACGGTATAATGTAGGATCACCATTTGAGAGAATCGCCTTTGACATCTTGGGACCTCTTCCTCGGACAGACAATGGAAATAGAAACATTCTGGTTGTTATAGACTATTCCACAAAGTGGCCAGAGGCTAATCCAATTCCTGATCAAGAGGCGACTACTGTAGCAGAAGTCTTACTTCAGAACTGGATTTCCAGATTCGGAACACCTCTTCAGCTTCACTCTGATCAAGGGAGGAATTTTACGTCTGCTGTATGTCAAGGACTTTGCAAACTCCTCCAAATCGACAAAACTCTTCTTCTCAAACAACACCTCTTCATCCCCAATCAGACGGCATGGCAGAAACGTTCAATCGTACGATTCTAAATAATCTCTCTCTTTTTCTTTCGAAGAACCAACGAGATTGGGATCAGACACTACCCTTGTTCCAGCTTGCTTATCGAAGCGCAGTTAACGAAACCACTGGCTTCACACCATCCAAGATGCTCTTTGGACGGGAACTCTGACTTCTCGGTGATCTTCTGTTCGGGTGTCCACCGGATACGCCTTCTTCGCCTGAGGATTATGTTCAAGACCTCCAGGCCCGTTTAGAAGACACAGGTTTTCCCGAGATTGGATTAACATAGCGTTGAGAAGATGAAGACCAGGTACGACACTAAAGCCACCGTACAAGAATTCAAGGAAGGTGACAAAGTATGGTTCTGGAACCCGATTCGACGAAAGGGACTCTTTCCGAAGCTGCAGTCTTCCTGGGAAGGCCCTTATACAGTCCTGAAAAGACTGAATGACGTCGTGGTTCGAATAAGGAAGTCACCGAACTCAAAACCAAGAGTAGTACATTACGACCGACTAGCCTCTTATTATGGTAATTTGTCAAATACTTTATTGAAACCATGGTTTCCTTATTTATGAAATATGACATGTATATTTGTAAATAGTGTCTTTATGTTAATTATTTTTAAATGTTTTATGTCTGGAAATTTGTGTCTATGTTATTGTAACCATTAAGTGTCTTCTGCTAGAGGTCTGTACTGCCCGGGACGTGCAGTCCTTGAAGAGGGGTCAATGTTACAAGTGGGAGAAACGCGCGTCGAAGGTGAAAACGTTGGTGGCGCTTCACAAGGTGCTTCGCGTCAGCCGAGTTGACTTGGCGAGAGGAATATTCTGGTAACCCCGAGACAATTCTGGATGCGTTTTCTCTCGGTGATTGCCGAATCCTCTCGGTGCTTTCACCCGGCTATATAAGAAACGGGCTACCGCTTTCGGCAGTTGCTCTCTCAAGGAAGAGAAGAGTTTGGCTGGACCAGCGGATTTTCTCTTGTTACTAGTGAGCTGTGTTTGCGTTTGCTGTTAACGTTGTGTTATTGAGCTCGCTGTGATTTACTGTTTGCTGTGATATACGATAGCTATTTTGTGTTTATTGTGGGTAAGGCTTGCGTTTACGCTCTAAGTGACTGATTATTGCTGGATTGTGTTTTCTGAAGTTTTACTTTTTCAAATCATCCTGTATATGCCTGTAAATAGCTGTAAATAAATTTGTTTGTGCTGTCCTCAAATAAAGTCCATTCAATCCGAACCCGCTACGCTAAAAAAGTAACACTATTTCAAAGAAATCTTGTAAAGAATTTAAACATAAACTGCTTTTGATTTCTTTTAGCCTGACAGTATTGTTAATAACAATCAATATGCTTTTTAAAATATGTTTTTGGCCAAGCATATACTGATGTACTAATAATACAGTTTACCCTTGTATTAATGGATCATAATAAATCATTGAACTTAATTTAATTAAAGAATAACTTCATATTGTTAGAAATTTCAATTGGAGATATAACTTCTTTTTAAAATAAAGATATTTTTTCAAAATTTGAGTTTCTATTTTTAAATGTTCAACTCTCCTACATTACTTTCACTACTTTATATTCTAAGCTGAGTAGACAAAAAAAATTCCCTTGTTATTTAAAAAACATAAATGCATATCAGTAACCATTTCAGTGAAATGTTTTCTTCTTGAATATGAAAAGCTTGAAACGGTTTCGAGTTTCTAGTTGAATTTTTTCAACTTACAGCTAATAAATTAAAATTGCAGATACCATTTAATTAAAAGGCATTTAAGACATAAATAAAAAGCCATACGAAAACAATCAAAAAAATTAAAAATCAGGAATAAAGATTCCCAAACACAAAAAGCAGATTCCAAAATATGCTCTATTTTAGAATTTTAAAGGAAGTTTTCCCTTGTATTTGATAGTTTGCAAATATATTTATGAATGTTAAAACAAGAAATTTTCTGTCTCAAAATGTAATAATAATATTAATCGGTTTTTTCCTGACTAAGGGAAACGTTTTCATAACGTCAGAGAATGCAAGAGCTTAATAAATTTTAAACAATAATAAAAATAATTAAAAAATAAAATAAACAAAAGTTCAAAAAATTGTGAAGTTCAAAGACATTGAAATTCAAGTAAGACTCTCCAGTCTCTTTGATTATGCATTATTGACAACAATTCTTTTATTTTGCTTTACTTCACAGGCTATGAATAATTGTTGTTGTAAATTCTGTGCTTGGGAATTCACAAGAGCTCGATGATTTTGCAATATTTCCTCGTTATTTTGAAGTTCATCTACAACATCTGGATTGCATATTTACAAAATTAGATAAACTTGATTTCACTGTAAACTGAATTTTACAGTGAAACCAAGTTTACAACTCGGAAGAAGTGTTCCTTTGCGGCAGTTCAAATCAGATATCTCGGACACATAATAGACTCTAGGAAGTATCAACCGGACCCAGAAAAGACAAGAGCGGTACAAGAGCTGGAAGTGCCAAGAACAAAAACTCAGCTTAAAAGTGCGCTTGGATTGCTGAACTGTTACAGAGATTACCAAATTACTCCGAAACTGCTTATCCCCTTACAGAATTGACAAAGAAACGATCACCGGAAGTCCTCGGCAGGAAAGAATCCTTTCAAGAACTGAAAGATAAGTTGTCACAAACTACAGAATGTCGTACGCCATCATTGGAGCAGCTTTTCCTTATTCATAGAGATGCATCCAAACAGGTATTGCAGCACGTTTATCACAGAGC
Organism: Argiope argentata; assembly: GCA_026289955.1. Lineage (NCBI taxonomy): Eukaryota > Metazoa > Arthropoda > Arachnida > Araneae > Araneidae > Argiope > Argiope argentata. The sequence goes on along the minus strand of JAOUZG010015261.1, from coordinate 28,367 downwards.
TGAAACAGAAAGCGATATCCTACCTGCTGTGCGAGTCAGAAATCGACTCCTGCCCAAACTCAAAGGCCAACGATAGAGAGGGAGGCTCTTAAGCAATAGTATGGAATTTGAAAAAATGTGAACAATGGATTTTTGGAGCATCCATCAGAATCATCAGTGACCATAATCCCTTTACATACATTGTTAAGAATGCTCCGCAGTCATCAAAGTTACAAAGATGGACTCTTCCCTTGCAGAGATATCACCTAGATATAGAACACTTGCCGGGAGCGAACTAGTGAATGTAGACGCGTTGTCTAGACTGTCTGCCTCTAATGAAGAATGTAAATAAGTATTTCCATTCATAATTTTAGCATATGTATGGAAATTTTTTTGTGTTCCATTTTGATAACTTTGCATACCTACTTCCTCTGATAATGAATTTATATGTAGTATTTATATTGTAACGTTTTGGCAGCCCGTCACAATGGTGGACAAAATGTTCTAATTTCAAATAACAAATTAAAATTAATCACCTTGGGGGAAAGTTGTGATGTTTGGCGGCCATTGGCGACATCTGCGGAAACGATTGGTGAGATTCGACGCCTCCGTTGAGGGTTGTTGTTTTTTGTTAAAGAGAGAAACAGAAGAGCTTGTGTGGCGGAGGAAGAAGGATGTTATGCTTTTGCTTTGATTTAGAATAGGTAATTTTAAGAAAAGTGTGAGTGCTACGTTTTATTTAAATTATGTGCTTTTTCTTAAAGAATCGTGTATTAAAGAAGTATTAAAGAATCGTGTCATTACAACATGATGTTGAAAATTGACATTTCTTTCTGACAAAAATTTAATGTTTAAAAGTATTTGCCCTTCTTCTGTAGTGGGAAGCACATTTGGAAGAATACAGAGAATTTTGAAGAGGTTTTCTGAAATTGTTGACCTGTTGATCGTAAAACTAGATGGCAGATGTAGAGGAAGAATGAGGATTGAGGTTAGAGATGGATCGCCTGCGGCGTATGATCAAAGCTGCCTCGAAGAGGATGCCAATTCAGAGAATTTTCTGAATAATACGGATGGATTATGTTGTCTTGTTTTTACAACCATTGTCCGCCTTGAGTTCTACTCATTTTGACCTTTTTCTCTCAATTGTATTTTTCTGGTGTTCTTTGATGTCTGCTAATTTTACCGACAATTTGCGTGAAGCATCTGATCCACGTTAACAGGGAGGGGTGGTCCAACATCGGGTCATTTGATAGATTTATGACTAAATCGAAAAGGACGTAGGTCGTCGAGTGGGGCTTTAAAGACAGCAGTAGGCCACAACAATTCCTGTCGATATTGCTACGTCCAATGGTCGTCGGCAGTACACAAGAAAAAGAAGAAATAACAAACATTGAATAAAATAAACCGCAGTTTTCCTTGCCTGCACATTTTAGCATATTTTCAAGAAGTCTGCCTTTATTTTTAAAGTCTTTTGGATTATTAAAAAGATTTTTTGGAATTATGTCTACCTGAATTCTAATATGATGCCTCGGAAGAGAATAGTAAAAAATAAGCATTGTTCATCATTTAGCTATTACGCGGAAAATTAAAATTCAAACTAATGTTTCAACGAAATTAGCCGAGCAGCATAAATTCTGCCTGTCGTGAACACGGGCATGCGTTATTTATAATTTGACATGTTTTCTTTGACACTAGAATGGCAATTTAAATGTTTATCCTTCTGATCAAAACCCAGTCATTCAAAATATATATTACATCTGATAAACAAAATCTGATATTTTTCTTACATCCTAGCACAAGTGTCAAATCGAATCAGTCAATAGAAAGCCGATTACACGTTTGATTCTCTTTACAACATGATGAATTTCAGTTCAAAATGAGCCCTACCATGAAAGTACACGTGAAAATCGAAGCTAGGACGCTTTTATTCGTTCTGGCAGGCTTGATGTGCAGCACAACTTGCAAATTAGTACAAAACAAAATGGATCAACTTTCAATAATGATATCATATAATCCATTTACAATCTCATCTCAGGATACAGTCGTTAATTCTTCTTTCACTGATTTATGCAAATGTAAGACTAGTAAGATTGCATACACTTAGAGAATCAAATTATGTACCCACCTTGCAGAATAAGTATGCAATTAACCTAACCCGATTTGAATTTTCCCTTTTTTTATTGAAAACCATCATGAATATATAGCATTGAGGAAACGTTTTTTTTATCTTGATTTAAAAGTTTTGAAATGTGGGACTTCAATTGTCCTAATCAAAAATATTCAAAATTAAATTAACCACATTAAGAATTTTAAAAATAGAAAAAGTGGGAAATCAGTTAATATTTATAAACCGTTAATATTTATAACATTAGAAGCATATATATATATATATATATATATATATATATATAATTTATTACCGAAAATGCAGTTTTGGAAATATCAATAAATCAAAAAAACATCCATCCAAATCATCTTTTTTCCCTCATTTATAGGGAGGGACCGTTAATTAGAGAAAAAAGAATTGCATAATTTATTAAAAAATAGTTACAACTATGAAATACACCGGAGTCATTTAGAACAACCAAGTAATGAATTAGCACATATTCTCCTAGATAATGTAATCTATAAACTAAAGTATCCTGTTATTTAGTAAAATGAAATTTTAAAGTTTCCTGATTTTTGTAATATTTATTACGAAACAGTATTTGGAAAAAAATCCAAATTAGAAAATAAATGTACACATTCTAATGAAAACCAAACATATATTAATTGATTATTTTCCTTAACACCATTCATCAATCTGTTGGTTAAATATTATTATAAATCTGTAACATTGCTTCCAGGCACGGTGAGTACAGTTCAGAAAAACAGTTTTACGATCAGTTCAGTTGGATGCCGAATCAGTATACCACGGCTTGCCGAGAAACTCGGCAACCGATTGTCGACTTTGGCGATAACACAGATAATACTGGAATCTTCGAGTATTTTGGTGCCTAGATATGTTTGATTATTCCAGAATCTTCTTTGCTCTGCTCCGGAGACTATAAAAAGACGATAGACTAAGCTGAAGGCAATCGTGGAAAGAGTCACCGAGTCAGTTTAGGGTCGTACAGCCAATCAACGGCAAAAGGTTATATCAATCCAGCGAAGCTCAAGCGTTGTGCAAAGCGCGAGCATATGCTGAATTGAGCTGTGAGCCGAATCCTAGAGTTTATTATAGACACAACATCGAGTCGTGTATGGAGTAGCTAGCCGTATAGTAATGAGTCGGCAGAGGGATACAGCTAAAGCGAGGAGGCAGTAGAGAATTGCAAACGTCCTTCTATGGCTGCATCCTGCCTCTCCGCTTTGTTTGATGCTCTCTTACCACTAGATACTACTTTAGGGCCACCGTTAGTTACAGGGAGTTGCTATGTGTTAGCTTGGTTCGTCTCTTCGTGTTAATAAGGTCGTTGTTACTACTAAAGCCATACACTCGCTACAAGCAAACCCGTTGAATTATGGACTTAGTGGAGGACATTCCGTTACAATATCAAGTGTAAATCTAAATAATGCGAAAATCAATTCTTTGGTTATAATAAAATCTTTTTTTTTGGAATTTTTTTGGAAAAAAATAAAGAATATAAAATGTAGGAAAATCGAAACACTTTTAAGATACTTGGAAGAAATTGAACAACTTTTATTCCTATTTGTACAGTACTACAAATAATTTCGTCGATTGTATTGAAAAGTCATTTTTAATTATTTTATATTTTTTTATAATACGCTTTTATTAACTGAAAAAAAGGAGAGTAAAATGAAACCAATTCTACGAGTTATTTGTCTTATAGGTTTATTTCTACACCAGATCCAGTGTTGACGCTTTGGCACGGCTGCACTTTACGAAGGCAAATCCATTTTTGCTATAAAAAAAAATAAATATTACTTTTCTCTGTTTTACAAGTATTTCCACATACGAAAAAAGAATTTCAAATCAAATCGAAAATTATTTAGCTAAAAATGAAAAAAAAAATTGAAGTAAGCTCCATAATTGAAATAAAATGAAATAGTCCCAAGAACCTTCAAATGCTTTCCAAAGGAGAAGTACATCATATTTTCAGTCTTATTTTTGCCAAGAAAACTTTAGTTATTATTGATTTCCAGTAATATGCTATTGAAGGAATGAATCACTATGGTATACATTGAATCATTTTTATGGTTTGTGTATTTCTTTTCAGAAAATATCCTTCGAATAAATTGAAAATATGAATATTTGTTTATTTAATTTTTAATTTAGTACAGTTTTAAAATGGTTAAAAGGGATTAAATAAATCTTTATTTCTTTGAATGAATCTTTATTTAATCGTAGCATTAAATAAAAATCCAAAGAATTATTCAGACATACTTAAAATATTCATTTCATTTAAATAGGAATAATGTAGAAATATTACATTTTTCTTCCAAAATTGCATTCCATGTGTAGTTCCTATTAGGATTGACTTAGAAAATAAATGTAGGCAGTTTTGTTGTTTGATGACAACGCAGAAGAAACAAACAATAACATATATTTAAACCAAAACAGCACAGCACAAAAACATTCAACGCCTCTCCTTCGCCATATTTTCAAAAATCTCTTTCCCTTCTTGTTGCCACTTCCGAAAAGAGAAACTTACCTCTCACGGAGTTTGATCGTGAAGCAACATTCTCCCCACCTTGAGTTTGGGGGTACGAAACTCAAAACAGTAAATATAAAGATAATACACGCATAGAATTTGAGATAACAAAGAGATACGAATAGCAACATAAATATTTCAAAACAATAGAATGTAAATTTAAAGCAATATTTTAGAGTTCAAATATAGAAAGTTCAAAAGTTTGTTTAGAAGTTCACAAATCTAGTCTTTTAACTGGTTCTATTTCTCGTCCGGAGCGAGTCACGGAAACTGTTTCATTAGAGTCTGTATTAGGCTCAGGATATTTAGTTACCTCTTCCGGAACCTTCAGAGTTTCTGATGTTGCCTGCTCATGATTTGGTGTCAATTCCAAAGGGTACAATCGTTGGATTGGTCTTAGTACGTTTCCCTTTTCAGTTCGCAGTCTTACAAGTCTGATGATTCCATCTTTTCCTGAAAAAAGTTCCAGCACTCTTCCTAGTAGCCAATGCAGCCTTTTTTTATCATTAGTGCCAATTAAGACTATGTCACCGACATTTATTTTATCTTCTCTTTTGGTAACTGAAGAAACGAAGGAAACCCAGATACTCCCTTTTAAATCTTTGTTTTAGATTTTCACGAACCTTCTGAATATATCTCCATCTCAAAACAATATTAGTTTTCTCAATTTGATCCAAATCGGGAACATCATTTAATGGAATATCTTGAAGAAACATTGAGGGGGTCAATGTTTTCAGTTCTTGTTCCTCGGATACATAAGTTAATGGTCTGCTGTTCATGACAGATTCGCACTCACAGACAAGAGTCTGCAATTCCTCATAAGACAAACAAGGGCGGCCAAGATTTTTCCTCAAAAGATCTTTTAAAATTCCAATCAGGCGTTCCCAGAAGCCTCCCCACCATGGAGAGGAAGGTGGGTTAAACTTCCAACGAATTTCGTTGACTCTAAATTCACTTTCAATTGTAGGCCAATCTAATTGTTTCAAAGCATTGTTTAGCCCTGTAAAATTTTTTCCATTGTCTGGTTACATCACAGAAATTCGTCCTCTTCTGGCAGTAAACCTACGCATAGCTTGAATGAAGTCATTTGTACTAAGTGATGGTATTAGTTCCAAATGGATGGCTCTAAAAACGGCACAAGTAAAAAGTACAATCCAAACCTTTTGTTTAGATTTAGTCAACAGAGGTCCAGCTAAGTCAACACCCGATACTTGAAAAACTGCTGCCAACTCTGTTCGATTTTTTGGAAGAGGCAGAAAAGGTACCTCAAGATGTTTCACCATTTGCCTTTTACACTTTAAGCATTCTTTGATAACACTTCGGACAGTCTTTTTCCCTTTCACGATCCAAAATCTTTCACGTAAAATAGTCAGAAGAGTTAATGTTCCAGCATGTTTGTTAGCAAGATGTTCTTGGGCTATAAATCGTCTTACTATTAAGTGTTTCGATGGTAGAACTATTGGAGAAATAAATTCTTTCGATTCTTCTTCGTTCATCAATCTGGACTTTAATCTTAAAATTCCTTGTTCATCTTCAAATATTTGAAGACCTTTCAATTTTTTTCTTGTTTCTTCGTTAGAGTAACTTTCCTTTTGTACTACACGAAAAATAATCTTCTGTGCGTTCAACAATTCTTCATTTTGAAGTTCTATACATTTTCTTAAGTTTTTTGCCTTTGGTTGAAAACGTAGTACCCAAGCCATGACCCTAACAATTTTTGAAAATTTAGAAAATCTTCTAGCCAACTGTAATGAAATTGACTCTAACTCTGTGTTATTAGCAGAGATGACTGATTTTCGCTTCTCCGTCGTTACTTTCTCATTAATATTTACAGCTGACTTTGGCCACTGCTCCATCGAATTCTTTAACCAGGCTGGTCCTTGCCACCATTTGCTTTGCTGGAGTTGTCTAGGTCCACAACCTCTTGATAAAATGTCTGCTGGATTCTGGTCAGTTGAAATATTGAACCAATCTTCCGAATCTGTCAATTTTATAATTTCACTTATTCTGTTGGCAACGAATACCGACCACTGTTCTCGACGAGTTATCCACGTAAGAACTGTGGAAGAATCGGTCCAAAAGTAAGTCTTGATGTTGGTAAGTTTCAGAGCTTGTTTTACAGAACTAAACAGCCTAGCACCGATGGTAGCGGCCAATTATTCAAGTCGTGGTATAGTAATAGTCTTCATGGGAGTTATTCGGGATCTGGCTTGAAGTAACTGAACAGTCACTGAGCCCATACTGGATTCACTTCTGAAGAAAATGCATGCTGCATAAGCTGTCTTACTGGCATCGACAAAAGTATGGATACTTGAAGCAGATTCCTCCATCACACCTAACCATCTTGGAATTTTTATATTTTTGAAGTATTTCAGTTGCTTTCCCCATTTTAAATATTTCTTCTTTATTTCCTCATTTACTTCGTCATCCCATGATTCTTTAGTTTTCCAAGTGGTTTGCAGCAAAATCTTAGGATGAATCATAACTGGGGCAAGGAAACCTATTGGATCAAATATTCGACTAACCATTGAAAGTATTTTCCTTTTAGTTATTTTTCCTCTCTCATCAAATTTCAAGGATTCTGAGTCTATTTCTAATGTATCTAAATTTTTGTCCCAAATTAATCCTAACACTGATGACGTAGTACTTTCTGAAGATGCAGGAATAACAGAACTTTCCCATCCTCTGAGATCAAACATTCCTTCTTTCATTACATTAGTTGCCGATTCGATGAATGTTTCTTGTTCAGCATTACTTTGTACGCTAGTCACGCAATTATCAACATCGAAACTATCTTTCAATTTTTTAAGAAATTCTTCAGAGTAACGTTCTTTTATTGCTTCTTTTGATAACTGGTAATTAATAACCGCCATTTAACAGAAAAGGACTGCTAGTGATTCCAAAGACAACTCGAACATGCCGGAAAGATCATATATTACCCTCATCGTCATACCAAAGAAAACGGACAAAGTCTCGATCTTTCTCATGTAAAGATATTTGTAGAAAAGCCCTTCTGACATCTGAAATTACACCAATTGCTTTCAGTCTGAATCTTGTCAAAATAGAAGGAATCGTTTCAATTAAATTACTTCCAGTCTCCAAACAATTGTTTAGCGACGGATGATTATGGATGTTAGCAGAGGCATCGAACACCGGTCTTATTTTCATCGAAGATTTTGTGGATGTTTCTTTGATGACGGGTCGGTGTGGAAGGTAATGCGTTCCAATAGGTAACTCATTACCAGGAACTTCCTCAATAACTCCTTCTTCTAACCATTCTCTAAAGACTTCATGGTACTTTTCTCTAAAACCGATCTTTTCCAACTTTTTGGTAGTATATTCAAGTCTTTTCAGGCATAACTCATAGTTGTCTGTTAGAAAGGCATGGTCCACCTTCCAAGGCATATGGACTACGTATCTTCCATCTTCTTTATGTCGAATTGTTTCTTGAAAATGAACCATAATAGCCTTCTCCTTTTCTTCTCTTGAATTTTGCTCAATAGGATCCCGTATGCCAAGTAGTTCCAATTCCCAAAGTGAAGAAACAGGAACATCCGCTTGAGATAACATGTTTACGATGTTCATGCACGCCCCTCTTTTGTCATTATAATTGGGTATTTTACCCATTAGAGTCCAACCTAACTTGGTTTTCAAAGCAACTAAGCCGGTTTCTAACTGTTCTCGTCGACCAGTAATTAATTTACCGGCAACGTCTGCACCTAAAAGGATCTCAATGGGACTTGAGTTTTCTTGAATATCTGTTAAGAATATCTTTTTAGTTTTCAATTCATGTATCCAAGAACCATATTTTGTACAAGGAATGTCATTACAAATGACATCATGATCTAAAGCATCAAATTTACAAGTATAATTACCATCATGACTACTCAAGTAAATTTTATAACAATTGTGTTTATACATCCTTGTTTTAGTGCCGCCAAATAAGGAATGGCCAAATTCTTCTTCTCTTAGCAAATCAAAACCAAGATCTTCAGCAGTCGATCTCAAAATATAGGATTTTTGAGATCCTGTATCTATAATCGCTCTAGCCTGACGTTGTTTTTTGAGGCCATGCACATTTACAACAAGATTTTGTAAAATAACTTCATTTGTTGCTTGAGAATGTAAAGAATCACCTATTTTTTCATTAATATTTTTGTCATTTACATTTTGTTTTGACAAATCAGATTTATTACATCCAACATTCGGGCACATGAACTTTAAATGTTTTTAGAGCACAATTGACACGTTATCAAAGATCGACATTTAGAAGCAAGATGACCCTTAGTCAAGCAGACTCGGCATAATCCTTTCTTTTTTATTATTGCGATCTTTTCTTCTAATGGAATGAAAAACGCCTTTTTACAAAATCGAGTTGCATGATCCTTTAAACAAAACTCACATGCTCCGTTTGATTCTTGAATGAATAATTCAGCAGCAGATGGGAGCGAACGTCGGTCCTCTGCTAAGTGTTTACATTCCCGCTCAGAGGGTAATATTTCCGATCTACTTAATTTTATTTTTTCTTCTGATTGCACTTCGCTCTTCAGAAACGAAACTACAGCATCAAGTGTTGACACACCCTGTTCAGATTCATTATTTTTCTTTGCCTTTCAAATGATCGCAATATATGAGTCGGTAACGAACTTTCGACTAGCGGATATAATATTATACCACACTGATCCGTAGTTACGCCTAAACTACTTAGAGCTCGAAGTTGAGTAGAAAGTTTATTATACTTAAGAATCTTGTTTCTTAAAGAATCTTGTTTCTTTTCAGTGGCGTTATTTAAAACCAGTTTTAATATTTCTCGTACATAAAAATCAATTAATAGTTCTTTTCTTCCATATCTTTCAGTTAAGCTTTCTATCGCCAAAGGATAGTTTTCATTAGTAATAGGAAAAGATTCAACAAGCTCTCTAGCTTCTGACTTAATTTTTGTCGACTGAATTAAGTAATGAAATTTATCGCAATCAGTTAAATTTTTGTTTTCGTGTATATTTTTAAACTGATTCCAGAAGGTTAGCCAATCTCTCAGTTCACCGCCAAATTTATACAGTTCAATTTCAGGAAGTCGTTATACGAATTCTCGCACTCAGCCAAATGAGAATTATCGCCAGAATTACTACTTTCGTCATTATTTTGTTTCTTCTTAATAATCTCTAATACTCGTTTAGACTTTAATTCTATTCTCAAGGCCTTTTCTCTATAATCTTCTACAATATTAAATTCAGTTTGGAATTCTGTTTAACCTGTTAAAGCATCTAAGTAATGATTATGCGTTAACTCTAAAGAGTCCGTTTTTTGCTTTAGCAAATATAAACAAACTTCAATTTCTTCGGCGTTAGCATTTTCATTAATCAGCATATTCTCTAACTTAGTTTATGCTCTCGTAAAAGAAGCACGCTGTGCTGTTTTATTTCGTTTAATAATTTCCATCTTTACTATCTGACTTAATTAGTGAATTTAACGATATATGTCTATATTCAAGGTATCAGCAACTTCAAAATGGAAATTCAAATTTCTTACCGTTATCAATCTTCAAAACGAAACCCGCCCACCCGGAGGCGCCAGAAATGTAGTTCCTATTAGGATTGACTTAGAAAATAAATGTAGGCAGTTTTGTTGATTGATGACAACGCAGAAGAAACAAACAATAACATATATTTAAACCAAAACAGCACAGCACAAAAACATTCAACGCCTCTCCTTCGCCATATTTTCAAAAATCTCTTTCCCTTCTTGTTGCCACTTCCGAAAAGAGAAACTTAACTCTCACGGAGTTTGATCGTGACGCAACACCATGTGTTGCATACTGCAAAAATAGTCCTGAAATAAAATGAATAAATTCTTAACATATATATAAAAATAATATAAACTAAGTAGTCTAAACATAGTGATAATTACTTATTTCATGATTTACTTTAAAATGATGTTTTTCATTCTTTAAGAATCTCCGGGTTTTCTGAAAATTTGTTGAGAAGATAAATTTGTTTAGAGAAGAATTCTCCATGAGATAAATAACATTTCTATCCTAAAAAATATTCCTTTTTAAAAAGAAAAGAATCATTTTTGTTTGAATGAAATTAGAAAGCATACTTTGGAGAAAGCCATGAAGAATTTCTAATTCGGAATAGTAGAAGAAATTATTTACTAAATTTTTTAAGTCTTAATTCGTCAAAAAAATCTCTAATATTCAAAATATTTAATAAGAATTTTCAAAAGTTGCTTTTAACAATGTACTGAAAAGAGCTGATAAAAATACTTGAATAAAGCGAAAATTTTATTCACATTCATTATTTATTTTGATGTTTCATGATGGTCTATAATTTTCCTTTTTTTAATTCTTAATTTCCTTTGATTGATTTTCTTATTTCATTGATTTTCTTTTTTCTAAAATTTTGTTATTTTATTGATTCTGTTTTTTACATTTTGCTTCTTGCACAATTTTTAACTCTTCAATCACAACTACAATTTGATTTTGATTCCTATATTTCCGACAAAAAATTTTCATATTTTATTATTCTAATTAAATAAATTCATTCAATACTTCCAATTTCAATGTGGATTAGTTTCGATATTTGCTTAATGCATTTTATTATTTCTAATGTTATATAAGTTTAAAATTGTATTTCATATCAGAGAATCCATGGAATTTTCTTAAATATTCCATGGATTTCTATAATATGAAATACAATTTTGCTTAAAATAAATTAGATTAACTGAAAGTTTAGTTTTAAAAACCTTAAAATATTCTATTTCCAGTTTAAAGGAAATATTCTATTTCCAGCTAACTAGTTTAACGTTTCAAAAATGCACCATATCAGAAAAGTAGTTGAGATAAATTTAACCAATTTGATTCGATTAAATAATCCAATCTTTGTAAACATGAAACAAGTCAGATTAAATGAAACTCGAACCCTTTTCTAGAATTATTCGGCAACCGCTCCCAGATTTCACCTTCATATTAAAGAAATTCACTACTACGAACGAGAAGTAAATTTAAATATTATGGAAAAATTCAAAAGCTACCGAGTAATTATAAAAATTATTAATTATAAAATTTGCAGTAGGTAAATATTTAGTTAAAAAACAAAAGCCAAAGAAGCTAGCTAAATCGAATAAACATAATTAATACCCAAAAAAACAATTATGTAGGGAAAATAAAGATTGGATTTTTATCCGAGGTTATTTTAAAAGAAAATATTTAAGCGGTGAGTTCATAATTATAATAATGTTTCTTAGTCATGATAATGCAAATCTTTGTCGTGAGAGCAAAACAGCTCGGAGCATATTTCTTTTTTCGCCATCGGGGTATCGATTAGAAAAGAAGCCAATTTCTTAAAAGCAAATTACGTGCATTTTAAGAAGTTGTTTCGTCGTTCCTACATTGAAAATGAAAGCTGAAAGGCGATACTTGCGGTTTAATTATTTTCTTATTGATGCAGCTGCATCAATAACTTACGGAAATTGGAATTTTCCTGCCATAAAAGTAATTCCTTCACGATGGTACGAATGGTTATTTTTAAGGCCCTTTGTACAACTGAGGGTGCCCTTCGATGAAGCTGTTCTGCTTCGCAGAAAATCTTACCAACTAACATTTTGCACAAACTGTTGTTGTATACGACTTCACAACGGGAACTTACATAAACATCTCATCGACAATGTGTGAAGCCAAGAGTCGAGCTATTTCTGAAGGAGCAAAAATTCTGCATTGATATGGAAATTATTTTTGGCAGCATCCGGAGGAAACGAGGATGTGGAAGAAATGAAAGGAGCATAAAAATTAATCGTCGGCGGAAGCAGTAGATTTGTGATCAATTTACTTATTAGGAATAGATAGAACTTTCAGGTTAAGTTATTCGCCGGAGAACGGCGGGCCCATTTTTGTCTGGTGGGTGAAACAAGAATAGTGAGGTAAGTCATATATTCTTGCCTTATGTAATGTGAAAAAAAGTATGCTGTCAGTAGCTTTCCCCTGACATAATACACTTCAGTAAGAGTATGAAGTAAAGTGAACGGTCTGTATTTCAATCATCATCAATATGGTTGCTTCTTAATTGTATATCCATAACGAAATATTTCTAAAATCATTTTGCCCTGTAAAGAAACTTAGGGCTTACTAATAGTTTAAACTCCTTACAGGAGAACTCATTTAGTTAAGTTTAATTAGGTTAATTTATAAGTGTTGGGTCTGTTTCTGATTCTGAGGAGGCGTTCCTCTATTGGGAGGTACCTATGTTAACTTGAGTTAGGTAGCAGAGATACCTACACTGGCATTGATGTCGTGACAACTTGCTAAGTCAGCTACCTGGACTTTATAATTGGATGGGAAAGGCTTTCGTCACGTCACTAAATAGCACAATATTCTGAACGACATGACAGAATATGGAACGGTAGGGGGAATATAAGGCCATTTATTACAATGTAAATGATGTTCATCATTTTAGGATTTATATTCAGAGTGAGGTGTGACCTTAAAGAGTTTATGTAACACCTAAAACAAAAGCTCGACTTCGTTTTATTACATTGAGGTGAATTGACACCTGGGAAAACTTTTAGAAGAAACTTATTTGCTTTTTTGTTTCGCTTTCAGAAAAACCGGGACAAAGCGGCTGCAATCGGAAGGACGGAAACGAACAAATCACTCTGCTGAAGTGAAAGCTGGTTTACTGGATTTTGAATAATAAGAGTCAAGAGCATTCTGGATGCCTATTCTTCAGTCGTGGCAGGGTTTAACTTTCTGAGCTTCTAGCAAATGGTTGAAATTTTGCATTAGTTTATAATAATTTATGTAATATATTTTCATTATAAGAATAGATCTTCGTGTTCGTACCATCTAACTAGTCTATGCACTTTCCCAAACTTTCGCGATGACACAGAACTTTGTAATAAATCGCTCTGTATCTTTGTCGCATACTCTCTAATAAATATTCACCTTATGATACTGCAAAAAAATTGTTACGAAAATGTCTATTGGATTGTGATCGCTGACGATTAATCACTGGGTTAAGAGACTAAGATATGAGCCTCAAAAATCAACGCTTAAAAACAAAACTGGACACAACACAGCAATCGCAGTCGCAAGACAGGGGATTATCCGATTGACATGAATGATTCAAAATGTGATAAGGAGCTAAATCTAAATGTCAAAGCTATGAACGAAATTTCATTTACATAAGTTGCTATGTTTTTGAATTTTCGTGTTTATGTAAATTCATAAGAACGGACCAGCGGGCGTTCAACCCCTTGATGGATTTGGTTCCAAATTTCATACAGCTCTTGGTATGCAAACGCTTTGAATGTTAAGCTTTTATTAATTTTAAATACGGAAATAACTGATTTTAGTCATCTTTCATTCAATAGCAAATGTAATTCATTCGGCTCTCTTCTATTTGTAGTTACTGTTTTAGTTTATATGCTGATAATTAGGCTTGCTCTCAGTAGATTTCGCTAAAAGTTTGGTAAATGCTGCAAACTAAATCATTCTATTTGTATGCGTCAACAACCTCGTTTGCTGACATATACAAATGTTTCATGTCGGGATTTTTCACATGAAAAGAAAAATTATCGAAATTGTCGCAACGGTGGGAATGAGGAGAAGTTCTTTCATTTTTCTGGTTATGTATAATATGCTAGCCCCTTTCGTCTACCAACTGTTTATTTATTAATAATGTGAGAAAAAACGTATAGATAACAATTACTGAAAAAATGAAGAAAAAAATTGCTTTAAATTAAAACTGCGTAATAAATGAGCATTTTATTTGGTTAACTATGTTTGAAAAGTAGAGAAATTATTTGGCGAAATCAATCCAGTTCATTGTGATTTGGAAATTTACAAAAAACTTCAATGGTTAACATTACTCGAAAATAGAAGGCAAAGGAAGACAAGTAACCAATAAATATAAATCTAAACATCGTGAAATTTCAAACGAAACAAAAATTTGCAAAACCGATATGGTGGTTATAGCGGAAATATTCCATCGAGTTTTCAAATAAAGAAAATTTACAGTGAAAGTGACTATTTCTAAACTACATATAAAAAACGCTAACGTACATGGCATAAAAATTACTTTTATTATTTATTACTCAATAACAAAGGTGAAATGTAAAATCTATATACAAATCTCAGACTCCTTCATTTAACGTTTTTATAGCTGCATTGAATCCAATGCTTCGAATGGAGCTGTAAAATATTATCAAAAATGGTCTGAAGAAGGCTCACAATATAATAAAAAATTCCATTCAAAAAAGAAATAAAGAAATAAAGAAAAGACTTCAAACAGAAGAGGAAATCGAGCTCAAAAATATTCTTAACAGCCTCCAGACAACTAAGTGCTATGACATACTTACGGAAATAGATTCTCGTATCTTCTAATGTGATTATTTTACAAAAAAAAAAATCTTTAGTTTAAATAATATTTTTAATTCAATTTCAAATAAATTCATTTAATACGATATTTTCAGATATTATGATGGAATTTAAATTCATCCAATGAAGCACCTAATTGAATGCTTTAGTAGGATTTTAACTTTTGATTTTATATCTTATTAGCCACCTTCGGCGATCAACTGGTTTACCAAAAGTAATGCTTTCTAAAATTTTCTATATGTACCTTAAATTCTTAATAGTTTATCCTGCAAAATATTTTTAAGCTTCGAAAGTTTCCATACTCACTTAAATTTTGATTCTAAGCATTCTTCAAAGAAAAGTAGCCAAAATGGATACTCAGTTTTCCTCTAGTATCTGCAATCCACAAAATGCTCAAGTTCGAAATTCTAAAAGTCTGAGCTTTCGTGGTGTCTGCAATCCTCCTTACCCAAATTTTCATACAATCGATTACAAAATTTATGCAAAAAAAGGAGGGATAATGCTTTTGCGAAGACTCACACCGCGTCAAATAAAACGTTTAAAGAGCAAAAAGAGTATCATAGCAAAAGAGTGAAGATAAAAAGCCTAAAATACGGGGATGCAAGAATGAAAAGATGATTTTTTTAAAAAATTTATTGTAACAAAACAATGTTTTTATGTGTGCAAGAACTAATTTGCGTTTTAGACACGTTTTCCCCAAATGAAAAAAACCAAAATTTGTCACTTATAAGGTTCTCATTTATGTTTAATTTTATTATTTCTGAATTTATTGATGATGAGTGGCAACAGCAGTTTTGTTATGATTGAGTTTGCTACTTGAGATGTGTCTAAGGGCTGTTCCAAAAAATCTGCTCCAAAAGAAAAAGGAGGGGAAAAGTGCGAGGGAAATATGAATTGTGTCCCTTTCCTGAAAAGCAATGTGGTTGGGTCGGAATTTGTTGACAGCTGAAAGATTGTTTAGAAGAACCTCTTTTTCGATTAATTTTAAACTTGATTTTGTTTGTGTCCGATATATTTTGAATATAGTTTCGATTAATTATGAGTGTTACGGTAATGTGAATGTATATAATTAATTTAAAATCATATACGATCTTATAGCTAGCATTATTTCCGATTAATCTTAAATACGATTGTAATTTCTTTTAGGAAATATTTTGAATCGACTTTCGATTATTTTTAGTACAACATAAATGTGAATGTGTGAGGTTAACTAAAAATATGTTATTATTGTATTTTCTTATTTATATTTTGTAAATGTAAAAAACACAGCATTTGAAATTCCTTACTAATTTAGTATTAACGATTGATATATTTTCTTTATTTATAATTGCATTTTATAAGTAACTGAAATTTTAAAAACTTTTATATTTCCTTCAATTATAGATGTAATTACGATATGAATAAAGTTTAATGTGGATACAAGAATCACAAGCTATATATTAAAGTTGCTTAGAAAAACACCGTTTCTTTCGCTTTCTGTATTAAAAAGAAGAACAAAATATCCCCCTAGAAATATATTCAACTTGATTTATTTCATCATTGGATTAAACTACAAGTTGTCATCTGCAAAACGAGACAGCTAAAAATATTTCTTGTTGTTGTTGTTTCTAATGGCACTTGCCTATGGACAAGCTCGCTGCTGGACCCAGCAGCAGATTTAAGCCGAATGAAGCGTCTCTTGTTTCAAGTAGCGCCAACTAGG
This sequence comes from Argiope argentata, assembly GCA_026289955.1. Lineage (NCBI taxonomy): Eukaryota > Metazoa > Arthropoda > Arachnida > Araneae > Araneidae > Argiope > Argiope argentata. The sequence goes on along the minus strand of JAOUZG010015261.1, from coordinate 11,659 downwards.
GCCAAGAGTACGACTTTTGCTACACACTCATCTCATTCGCTTGCACAACCCCTTTTTACAGGGGGGCACATTCACACATCTCACAGATAGCACACAGAATAACAACCATGCCCGAACCAGGACTCGAACCCGGGACCTCCTGAACACGAGGCAGACGCGCTACCTCTGTGCCAGCAAGCCGGCAAAAAATATTTCTTAAATAGCGTTGCCATTCTAAAATAAATAAATAAAAATATCAATACATTTTCAACATCCTCCCACCGATTGATTATAAATAACAAACAAAACATTAAACTATTACTTAAACACAATTAAGAGATTCAATTCATAGTAACGCTGTACAAATTTTCGGTGCGACAGGAGAGAGCATCACCTTCTTTTCGCCAAGGATATTTAGCGCCAAATATGGCAACTCGATGGTGTCGTTGGATGATATCTTCCTCCGGGAGATAAGACGCAAGAGCCCGGGGAGTTGGTGATTTTGAAAAGTGCGCCAAGGGGGTGATGTTCTCTACGGACCAACCAAATTTAAATATAAAAGTGAAAATAAATGTGAAATTATGTAGTTTTAATCATAATCATAAGTTAAGTTTCTCTGGTACTTTAATTCTTCTTCCGGCTCTACTAAATTTCATCACGCTGACAGAAGTACTGATTTAAGTTTTGGAGATGTCATTCCATTTTTTCAAACTATCGGGCATTATCGAAACGGACAAGTTATCAGAGGATGTTAACTTTAATGCATATATCCTTTGAATTGGGCGCAGGAAATTCTGATGGGAAGTTTGCACTCTAACAAGTGGTACATGTCGTCTTTACCTGGTATGACTCCACTGATACGACCTAAAGGCCAGAAAATTATCTTTTTATTATCAGCTACCACCAAAACAATTTCACTAACAGTAAGTGTACAGTTTCTTGATTTTTTTTTAATTTCTTCGTTGAAGGAGAGCACCTAGATACTCCGATCTGAATCCATTTATTAGGTTTTCAAGAACTGCTTGTCTGTATTTCAGTCTCTTACTCACAGGATTATGCTAAACAGCATCTATATCAGGAAGATTGCATTCGTGAACATCTTGTACAAACATCGATGGAGGAATTGGTTTTATAGCTTCCTCTTCACAAATGTAAGTTAGAGGTCTAGAATTGATTATCCGCTCTCAATCTGCCAAAACCGTTATTATTTCCTCCTAATTGAGACGTGACTGTCCTAATACTTTTTTCAAAAGATCTTTTAAAATTCTAATAATTTTCCCCCACCGTCCTCCACACCAGGCAGCAACTGGAGGATTAAACTTACATTCAATATAAGTTATTGTTCCATATTTTTAGATATGGCTCCAGTCTAGTTGTTTTAAACAGTTGGCTGCACCAACAAAATTGGAACCATTATCACAGTACATCGTTTTGCATCTTCTTCTGCGAGAAACAAATCTTCTGTAAGCCATTAAAAAAGCATCTGTCGATGCAGCAGTAACAAGCTCGAAATGAACTTTTCTATGCACAAGTAAAAATTAAAACCCAGCTTTTCTAGCTTCTTTAAGAAATAAAGCTCCATTCATATCAACGCCAGTTATCTGAAAAACCTCAGCATCTTTCACTCTATTTTCTGGAAGGGGGAACTTATAACTTCGATGTTCTTTGAACTATATCTTTTGTACGTAGTACAGTTGTATATCACATGTTTCACTGCTTTTCTTCAGTTTAGGAGCCAGCACTTTTCTCTAAGTATATTCAATAGTATCTGGACTCCTGTATGAGAGTTGTTAACGTGGGCATTATAGATGAACCTGTTTTACCACGTCATGCTTCGGAGGAAGAACAATGGGTCTAAGAAAATCTTCGCTGTCTTTGCGATAAATAATTTTAGTTTTTACATGGATGACGCCTAGATAGTCTTTAAATACTTGTAAGGTTTTTAATCTCCTTTATTCTTCTTTGAGAAATGATTCATTCTGGATCATAAGTAAAACCTTCATTTCTGCTTCCTTCTGCTTAATTCACCATGCTTTCTTTCAATTATATTTTTGCAGTTATTCTTGAAACGAAGTATCCACGCGACAAGACGAACGATTCTATCATAGTTCGATACATATCTGCAGTACCAGTTTGCAACACCACTATCTTCATTATTTGATAATATATAAGTCATCTTGGGCTTTTCCATTTCAATCTCTTCTTCGTTCCAATCATGGTTGGAGAAAACCATTATGTTTTGAAATTCAAAAGCCTTTTTCATCCATTGTGGAGCCTCTCACCATCTTAAGGAGACTAGAGGTTTTGCCTTGCAGTTTCTGGAAGGCAAGTCTGCAGGATTCTTACCACCAAGTAAATGTCTCCATGATGTAGAATTACTCAATTTCTTTATCTCTTGAATTCTATTCCTAACGAAGACAGACCAATTTTCTTCACTCAATTCCCATGCAAGTACCGTTGTAGAATCACTCCAGTAATACATCGTAACATTTCCAAAAGTTCCCTTCTTGGAATAGTCGTGCCTCTTAAATGAGCCACTCGAGACTTAGCTGCAAGTAAAAAGAGCTCAATTCGCCCATTCTTTTCTTTTCTAAGGAATGTAACGGCAGCATATGCATCTTTACTTGCAACAACAAATGTATCAATAGTACAGCTACTTAAATCTTCTGAAGATACTTGAACGCATAGGAATCTGTATATCAGACAAATACTTTAGTTCTTGAAACCCCCTCAGATATTCTTTACAAAGTTCCCCACCCAGGTAGCAAATTTTGTAGCATAATATTGATCAATATTGTGCGATATTATATTATATTAAAAATATTCCACAAGTTGCGAATATTGATTAATGCTGTACAATATTTGTGTGCTACTAGGGCAGTTATTTCTTCATCTCAATTTGTACCTAATTTCAATGACTTTTGTAGCATTATTTTTCTAAAAAGCATCACTGGTGTGGTGAATCCAAAAGGATCAAACACTTTATGCACTGTAGATAACATAGTCCTTTTAGTTGCTTTTTTTGCATTAATACCATCCAACCATTTCATGCTAATTTTCAATGTGTTCAATTCCTTACTCTAAATAATATCTAATACTTGAGTTTCTTTCTTTGAATTAGTTTCACAGTCTCCAGACCATTCCCATCCTCTAAGATCAAAACCACCTTTTGCCGTTACGGTTTTAGAACTGTCGATGAAATGATCTAATTGATCTTTAGTTTCAACCCTAGTAACGACATTCACAATGTATAAACTCTCCAAAAGTCTTTTCTAAAAGGAAAGGGCAGCATTTCACTCCAAAAACAACTCTTGTGTAGCGAAAAACTCGTGATTTCTTTTCTTCCCTGTTTTCCCACCACAAGAACAGTACTAAATCTCAATCTTTATTAAGAATTTTTATTTGCAGAAAGGCTTTCCTAATGTCAGCAATTACGCCTCACTTTCTCTCTCTGAATGAAATAACAATATCTGGTATAAGCTCTATAAGATTAAGACCATATTCCAAGCACTGATTCAAAGATATGGATAATTTGCTAATCTAGCAGAATCATCAAATGCTGGACGAATTGGAGCAGTGCTGCTACTTAGTTTTATCACTGCACAAGGAGATAAATAATTACCATAAGAGTTCATTTCGCTAGTCGAAACTTCCTCTATTACGTCTTCATCTCACTAATTTAGAAGAATATTATCATACTTGTCCTACATATTCATAGCTACTAGTTTTAAAGTAGTGTAGTCGAGCTTTTTCTTCGCTAAATTCAAGTTGTTGGGCAAAGGTGGCTTGTCATCAGACCACGGCAAACAAACCTCATATCGACTTTCTTTATTAATTGTTACTGTTTCTAAAAAATGTTCCTTAGTCTGAAGATCAATCTCGTTCCTAGACTTTTTCTCAACAGGATCGCTGATTCCGATTGAATCTAATTTCCTTAAATTTGAGATTTCAGCTTCATTTACAAATAAGGACAGCACTGTTATTGCCATATTTTCTTCCAAAATATTTTCCTATGGTATCTTAGTCATTACAGCGACAATACCTGAAGAAAAAACTTTTCTTTTGCCAGTTAACATTTTTCCCATAACGTCAGCTACTATTAGAATATCAATGACTTCGCAGGTATCGCTAATGTCAGTTAGATTAATTTCCTTTCTTCTAATTCTTCTAGCCATGAACCTTTAAACAGGTCTTAAGGTTAAACGATTTAACCTTAAATGGTTTAGTAACTCATTGGTGACGGATTTAAATTTGGTGATAAAGATCAGCGGATTACACCGTTGCTGGATAGCCATAATTGGCGGTTTAGCAACTCATTGGTGACGACTTCAAGTTTGGCAATAAAGTTGGATGGTCTAATACCTACATGAGTACCTAACTTTTTCACTCTGAAAAGTTGTATAATTCATTTCTTCTGCTACATTTCTCAAAATATAAGATTTATGCAAAAAGTAACCTCACAATTTTCTGCTTACTATCAGTTGCCAGTTTAGCTTTAAGAGTTTGAAGAAATATCTTAGAACTGCGTTTATTAAAATTAGCCATATTAATATCTAGGGCGGGTTTATCTTCCTTTCTTTCTACATTCCTTTTTTTAGAGTCAAGAACATCACACATTAAAAGAAAATGTTTCGTAGAACATATCACACATTTTGAAACATTTTTTGAGCATTTTTTAATTACGTGAAATGTAAATAACCATGCAAAGCAGCTTCGTTTTCTTTGATAATATTTTGTTTTTCCAATAGTAACTTTTTGAGTCGTAAAGCAATCTGAACTTGAAAGTCTACCGTTACAAAAAATGCACGATTTCTTAACATCCCTGTTTGAAGTAGTCTTTAATAAACCTATAGCTGTAGGTATTTTATTTCTTAAATTGTTCGAACTATATTGTTTCTTTTTCAAAGGTTTATATTCTTGGCCCTTTCTTAAATCGAAACCAGCTGCAGCCAAGCCTATTCTTTCTTCTCCTTCAACTCATGTTTTCGAAAATTGCATTAAATTATTCAATCTTTCTTTTGCACCAGAGTTTGTATTGGAAATATTCAACTTTTAAATTCTTTCTTAATTCCGAGATTTCTATGGATTCCTTTAAATAATGGAAAATCTCACCGATTTCTACCCAGATACATTGAGTTTTCTGCATTCTTCCCAATCTTTGGAAATATAAGAGAAATATTCCATCTCTTGATATAATTTGAATTATCAGAGGGTGATATTTTTTTTTATTTCTGATTTAGAAATAAAATCATAAGTTACTCTTCCATTTTTGTACACATACCATCTGTCAAACGATTGTAACTTTATTTCTTCTCTTAATTCCCATTTTAGGATACTAGTTGATTCGTGTTCAATTATATCACCGCTTTCTTTCATTGCTGCCCACTTTACAAATTGATCAGATTTTTCCCTTACCATATATTTTAATATGAGGTCTTATACCAATTCAATTCCATCCTACCTACAAGTGACCTACAACAAGCCAATTCAATTCTAGGTTAATCTACAAGTGATCTACAACAGGCATGGTTTTACTTCTTCTCTGTGGTTAAAGCAAAAATGAGATTGCCATTGTTTACCTCATTTTTGCCTCAAATGCTCTAGCTGCGAAAGGGGATTGCATTAAAAAGATCATTGTTAATTTCTCTCAAAAGCTCTTACAGCAGTTTCATTCAAGCTATTACTTTTCCTATTCTACAGCGCCACCCATTGGTGGAAATATTAACTAAATTTGCAATTTGATGGCATACAGTTTTCTGATTTCTCAAGCCTAAGGTAGAAAATGATGCAGTTTTACCTTCCTTTCTCATACCTTCTTTTTTTAAAAAAAATTATTTTTGATTTTCAAAATACATCAGTCATTTTTGGGACACTAGATATTAGAAAAATTTGAAATAACTGGTAAAGTCAACGGTAAGTCCCCATGCAAAACACGGTACTCATTTTTATATCATATCAAAAGTAGCGGCACCTAAAAATACTGTCAACGATAATGAAAATCATCTACAGAGAGCTCATCTTTATCATTGTCCTTTTTCGGGAAAAATCTTGAACTCGCTAAATCTTCAATGAAATAAAATATTCCCAATATCCCAATCATAACCACTAAATAGAATACTTAATCTGTTTCAAAAATTTTTTTTATCTCATACAAAACTTATGAAACTTAGATAAGTATTCAAGGATCGCCTGTTTCCTCCGCCACCATTTTCAAGAAATATTGAAAAATAAATCTTAAATGTATCTCCAATTTTACTAGCAAAACTAACTAATCATGATTATCTATGCAATTATAATTTAAAATAATAATTTTGTTTTGATAAGAGTTATTGCTTCAAAATTGTTCCATAGGACTCTGTTGTTTACTGAATATTATGCTTACCGAAAGCTATCAGTAATAATAAGATAAATTTCTTAATCAATTTAATTTGATTAATTACATTTTTCCCAAGAAAAATATAATAATGCATATTATAAAAAAACATAAACAAAGTAATTATTAAATTATTCGTGCAAAATAAAGTTAGATTAGTCTGATTGGTTAATTACACCTAAAAGAGGTGAAACTGTCGAAACTAAATTGGCGTTATTGAGATAGTCAGCTTTGTCAAAGTTTTATCATGCTATATCGCTCGAAATGATGCTGCACCTCGAGGTTTTGAGCATTTATACGAATTAAAAAAATTTTATCACTGAGGCTGCAGAATTCTGAGCAGGTTTTTCTATATGCAGACAGTACAGGAGCTAAAGTTCTTTAAACTTCGTTCAAAAATGGAGAGTGAAATGAGGCAGACGACCGTGGACGATGCCTTCAAGGAGTCACGAGCTTTCGTGGGAAATGCAGTTTTTAAAATGGTTACTTCTGAGGAATTCTGCCTACATGTTTGATTTTGCTTTAATTTCTCATTTGCATAGTATTGAGAAGGTGTTGCAATCGTCAGCAAACTAGAACTTGCGATTTTGAGAAATCCCCTCGCTTTGGACTATACTAGTTGCGAAAAAAACATGTCTGGAAAATGTCCGTCTAATAAGAAATTTTGTATATTGTTTTCAAACCAAATTTATATTTTATCATATTTGGAGCAAAATATATTCAGAGAAATTAGTCTGCCTGGTTTTTTGAGTATAGATTACCACGATAATTATCAAAATAGAAGGCGAAAAGACAGGCTTATGCAAGGTTACACAAGACTGCGGTGCACCAACCTAACATCTTTATTGTAGACACCTATCAAATTTTGAGCGAAATCCAGCAAGAGGTTAATTGTCAATCGATTCGAACTTTCAGAAAATGTAAATGCCTTAACTCGAAAACGTAATCACACTTGTTGCATTTTTTTAGAATTTCAATTATAGTTCTATGCTAAATTTTGGTTTCAATCGACTCGAAAGAAACGTGCGTACACTCTAATAAATTCTCTAAAAAAATGTTTTAGAGAGTATTCGAGAAAATATGGATCTAAATCACCCTCGTTTGTTTCTGATAGAGAATAAAAAAAGTTTTTTTTTTCAATTCCTGTTATTAGTTTACACTAGCCCTATGTGAATATCTTTCAGCCATTGATAAAATACTTTTTATTCCTCCATTCAAGTTCAAATACATTTTGTTAAACTTGTTGTATATGACACTTGAATTAATGAAGTTTTTTTCAAATATTAATTCCTTAATTAAATTTAATTAATTTTTAATTCTTTAAATAGAGTTTTAGAAGTTTGTAATTGAAATTAATAGGCAGGAGCTAGATCGGTAAAATGAAAAGGCTTTCATTATTTTTCATATGAAGGTAAGTTTAATTTTTGTGAAAAAAATTTTTTGATAAATAATTTATATTAATTGTAATTATTTAATAAAAAGTAAAATAAAACTTTTTTTCGTTGAGCTGAGTAGGAATTGACTTTTATTTTTTGATATTGCACGTTCTATTATAGTTTATCTCAAAAATGGAGTAAGTAAAAACTCTTGAGGACATATTTGGCATGAGCTCTCTATATGAAAAATAAACCCTAACGGGAGCTTGGAGACGAGTTTAATTGTTTTCCTTATCGTTTTAATCTACAGTTATGCCAAATTGAAAGGGAGGATCAGAGTTCGTTCTACTCCAAACACTATAAAGTACAAATTGTTGAGTTTTAGATTAGGAATCGGCTTTCATGTACGTGGTAAATTCAAATACTCTTATAATTCTGCTAATAATTACGATAAACAAATAAAAGGCTATGTTTTAGGAATAAAGTAACATGAAAGAAATGAAGTGTTCGTTTTCGGAACAAAAATTTGGATTCTAAAACACCCTTGTGCAGCTGTATCTTCATGTTTTTAAAATTCTTAAATTCTTTTGGTTTCCGTTGAGAATTCCGACACATAATTTCCTCTCCCACAGAATTCCCCAACGCATATGAGGAGCGACGTTTCATTTCTACTCTTAATTGCACTCGACTCAGCAACATGCCGGCAAACACATTCAGATGCAGTGACTGAAGTACGAGCATAAACCTCAAAATCAACGCTCTGGCTCCGAAAAAAAAAATGTTTTACTTTGGAAACAAATGGCATCCATGAAATTAAATGCGTGAATTTCAGTTCGTGTTAGGAAATGAATACGTGAAAGTTTATTTACTTTCACACCATTATCGGAATTCACAATCACTATGAAAATTTTGTTTATTTAAAACAAGAACCACTACGTTAATATGGATAATTTTAACAAAAAAACATTTCCCAAGAAAGCTATGAGTGCACCCAGCATGAAGAGAGCACAAGATCCTGAAAATGATGATGAGAATTATGAAGAAAAAAAATTGAAAATGAATTGCAATGTAAAACCAATTTTAATCAAGAAATCGGCGAGTGCAACTTCCAAGAAAATAACTGAAAGCCCTGCAGATGGCGAAAAAGATGACAAAGTGCAACATCAGAAGTCAAAAATAAAAGAATTATTCAGAGACAGAGAGAGATTGAGTTCAACTCCTCAGAGATTTGAAGAAGAAATGGAGGATGAAAAAGAAGCCGACTTTTTGAAAGTAGCCCGCGGCTTACTTAATAATATTCTCTCGCAATTTTCCGACTACCGATGCAATGAAACAGCAAGTCCAACAGCAACTGAAGATAGAATTGAGGATGAACGGTGGGAAATAATACGTATTCCTTATTCTTTATCAAATCATGATCCATACAGAGATGATTTGCAAAATACTCTTGATGTAACAAAAGATGAAAATGAGGATAACGCATCGTATGCTAGCGATTTAAGCAATAAGGCATCCTTCACAACAGAGAAGGTTGAGCAAAACTCCAATGAATTTCGTTTCACTTCGTCAGGGGCTTTTACAGAAAGCGCAATGGATGAGAATGAATTAATAGTTGATACAGTAAATAATGATGTGACATCTAATTCGACGAACGTACAAGAAAATGACTGCTTTGTGGCAGAAAGTCTTGAGCGCGGCCCGATTCATCCCCGTGAATTCAGTTTCACTTCGTCCGAAACAGAGACGAATAGTTATAGAAATACTGATTCGCTCAGGATCTCTGAAGGCAAAAATTCAACCGATACCCAATTTGAGAAACAGGGAGAAATCGAAATTCAGCAGCAATTTTCAAACTGCTTTCATGACCAATTAGATAATAATGCAAATATAGAGGAAATGAGCAGTGATATGAATGCATTTGAGCTTTTTTTAGAAGAAATAGAAAGTAAAGGATTTCAAACTTTATCGTCGACGACGGCGGGAAATATAAGAAAAAATGATGTCATAAAATTGACGTTTGAAGAAACTACCTTGAATCGTATTTCAGAAACAGAAAATAACGGCATTAAATCTAGTATAAACTATGAAGAATTGATAAACAGAATAGAAAGAAATAGTCCTTCGCATGCAGATTTAAATTTGAAACGATGCAGCCATTCTAACCAAAACAGCGATTTAATAATTGTAAAAAACAGAAGTAAATTACGAATAAAAACACGTAAATATTCTGTGACAAATTCTAAAAATCATGCTGAAAATGACAGAAATGAACATAAAACAAAACTGGAAGAATTCGTTAAGAATATTCTGAAAGACACACATCCAAATTTACATTTGAAAGATAACATTGCGCAGCGATTAGAGATATTTTTATGGGATATATTGCATAGAATTGGTGACGAAGCTGAAAATCTTGTTACTTTATCTACCAAGAAAGTTTTTGATAGAAGAGTGTTAAAATATGCCATCAAACTCAGCCTCGAAAAACTGAAATGTGAAGCCGATGCTGCGGCTGGCAAAAGAAATCAGTGGCTTTTCTGAATCAGGGCTTAAATTAAAGAAAAATAACCAATATACATTTTTCTATTATATGAACACTTCCAAACTGGTTCGCTGAAAACTGTAATGAAAGTAACTTTCAATAAATG
>JAOUZG010015248.1:0-14152 GCA_026289955.1 Argiope argentata | reverse complement strand
GAACAATAAGTATCTCAATAATAAAGAATGAAAAATAGAACAATAACTATATCAAAAATAAAGAATAAAAAAATAAGACAATAACTATATCAAAAATAAAGAATAAAAAATAGAACAATAACTATAGCAATAATAAAGAATAAAAAATAGAATAATAAGTATATCAATAATAAAGAATAAAAAATAGAACAATAAGTATATCAATAATAAAGAATAAAAAATAGAACAATAAGCATACCAATAATAAAGAATAAAAAAATAGAACAATAAGCATACCAATAATAAAGAATAAAAAATTAGAACAATAAGAATATCAATAATAAAAAATAGAAAATTAGAACAATAAGAATATCAATAATAAAAAATAGAAAATTATAACAATAAGAATATCAATAATAAAAGATAGAAAATAGAACAATAAGAATATCAATAATAAAAAATAAAAAATAGAACAATAAGCATATCAATAATAAAGAATAAAAAATAGAATAATAAGTATCTCAATAATAAAGAATCAAAAATATAAAAAAATAATGAAGAATATATTAATAATAATGTAGATAATGTTTAAAATTAAAAAATGAAGATTTCAGTGAACTAATATTTTTACCAAAAATGAAGTTTTAAACAATGCAAATTGGATTAAATATTCATATTAGCTGGGAATTATTGTAAGAATAATTTCATTATTAGAACTTCCAAGATTACAATTTGAAGGAAACTACAGATTCTGCAATTGTTCTTAAGTTCTTATACTGAATTTCCAGAATATAAATCATACCTAAAATAAGTTCTAATTCCTTGTTTATCGTGATTTAATTTTTATTTATTTACAAGATTAAACATAATTGCCAAGAACTACATTCATTGAAAACTCTTCTTTGCGAAAAATAATAATCTTCATTAGTTACAACGTTAATCAAAAATGCATGGAAATCATTCTCCAATATTCTTTTTTGCCATATTGTTATTAAATTTGATAGGCAGACAATTTATTTGCAAATTTGCACGAATCACGTCACCTTGATAATCAAATCGACGATTACATTTCAGCCATTGTAATTGTGAAATCGATTTTATATTAGGAAAATCCCCTTTATCTCAGGAGATAAATAGCATTAGCATATAAATAACTCAACTAATCAGCAATTTTCTCATCTCATTTTAGTTTAAGAAAAAAGCAAACAAGAGTCCAGAAGCAAAGTAATTTCTCTCACATATTTAAAAACCAGTAGACCGATGCATCTTTCTTACACTAGAACCGTAATCGAAACCTGGAGATTTCCTTGAATTTATATTTATTCCCTTTTTTCCTCCCTGATTTAAGAAAAGTGCTGATGAGATTGATCATAAATCGAATCAGGAAGCATTCAAATCTTATTTAGATGATGTCGTTTTCAGTAAGTACTGTCGAGATTTTCTTCGGAAAAAAGAATCAGTATTGTTACTGAAAAGTTAACGGATTCATAGTTTTTAAATCGATCGACAAGTATCTGCATAGAGGCCTGTTATTTTAACTACTTTCCAGTGAAATATTATCAGCGTGCAATAAATAAATAAACTAAAAATGGAATATTTTCGCCAAACATAGTAATGTCCTCTTCGTTCTACGAGTAAAATTTATACAGTGTCTATTCTGATTATTGACCAATAGATAATTTCTATACTATTACAGATAATCATAGACTTCCAATAGGAAAAAATTCCAAATAATGTAAACAGTTGAATCAATACATTTATTTCTTAAAAAATAACTTAAGTTTATATATTTACGTAACTTTTTAGTAGCTACAGATAGGAAAATAATCTTTTCACGCTTCCATTTTAAAGAAACAATTTATTATGCATCTTTATTTTCTCTGTTAGATGGAACAATTGGTGTTAACTCAAATTTAATTTATAGGGTGGTTATAATTTAAATTCCAATTTGAAAGGGCCATAAAAGAAAAACTTCTGGACCAAATATTATCTAATTTGGTCGTGATTTAAAGAAGGTAATGGGATTTTTTTCTCCCCCTCTCAAAGGTCAAATCCTCGCCTCTAAGGACGAAATAGCGCTGTATCAATATTGCTAAGCCTAATCGGATATGAAGACACATGTTTAAAATGTGTTTCATTGTTTCTGAATCGTGAAAGCACGTTCGATACCTGTTATCTCAAAAGCACTTTTTATGATGATAATATAAACACTTTGATAGAATTGAAAGATGCAATATAACGACCTGAGAGTAACATTCCTCCTGATATGCTAAGAATAACTTTTGAGAATGCAGTAATGCGATTTAAATTGCTTTGAGAAAATGGTGGAGGACAAATTGAATAGGTTTTGTAAGACATTTCAGAAGCGATTAAAAACATGTTAAACCGATGTCTTCATATCCGATTTTGCTTAACAATAATGCATGCAACATCATTTTTACTTTCGAGGCGAGTTTTTTCTTATTTTTATTTATTTATTTTTGCGGAAAAGACATTCCCGTGGTCTCCTTTAAACCAGGGAGGCACAACCTATGGCCCGCGTAACCTTCGAAGATGGCCCACGAATGTTGTTAATAAAATAAGACAAATTTAAAATGAAATGAGACTTTTTCAAATTAAGAGGGAAAAATGATGCGAAAATGATTCTACATCAGAATAAATAATTTACAGTTGTTCATCAAATTTATTTACTTTTTATTACGCGGCTTTTCAGTTTGCTCTTTTCATGTCTACCTGCGAGTACGAGTTTTCGTAACGAAGAAACTCGCGAACGTGAAAAATTTCCACACATGAAAATGCAGTTTGAAGATCAAATTCAAATTTTGCGTAAAGCATTTGATGATCGGTTTTCAGATTTTGAAGAGGGCCAAACCTAAATTGATGTATTTTCTTCTCTTTTTTTCTGTTGATGTAAATCTAGTGGATGAGAATATGCAGTTAGCTTTAATTGATTTACAGAATTCCAATTTTTTCAAAAATCAATTCAAAGAAAAACCGATGTTAGAATTTTATAAAAATTTACCCGAGGAATTTTTATGCTTAAAGCAAAATGCAGCTGATTATGCAACTTTTTTTTGGTAGCACTCACATTTGTGAGCAAACTTTCTCACTAATGAATTCAAACAAATCAAAAATAAAAAGAATTGCAGATGAGAACCTTCCGTCTGTTCTACGTATTGCCACAACCATTCTTAAGCCGTACATAAAATGAATAACTTCAAATATTCAGTCCCAGCCATCTCATTCCTTTTTAGTAATTTTGATTATTAATTTTTTTCTCAAAATTTAAATTGTGTTTTCTGTATAATTAACATAAAGTTTTCTCTGTTATTCTATTTCAAGTTTGCCAAGTTTTCAAGTTAGCAGAAATCTTTTTTAGGTAAAGTATTTTAATCATAGCTATAATGTTTGCGTTTTATTCATTTATTTCTTATATAATGTGTGCATGAGTAAAATAAGTAAAGTAATAATTGTAATTCATGCGTATTATCACACACACAAAAAAACCCAGTGTTTTCTCGTTTATAACATGTTTTAACATTCACCTACTACTTTGGCCCTCGTCATGGTGCCTTTTCATATTTTGGCTCCTCTTCTTGAAAAGTTTGTGCATCCATGCTTTAAACTTTTACTAAGCTTGATAACATTTGGTCCAGTAGGATTCCTTTTATGACCGTTCGAAAGTAGAATTTTAACTATGACCAGTCTGTATTTAACCCTTTTACTCAGGAGCACATTTAAAAAAAACTCAAATAGTATATTGCGATTAGAAATATACCAATGTTATGGGAAGAATCAAGCAACAACAACAAAAAAACTAGATTAAATAATATATGACAACAAACAAATGTGAAACAAATAGAATGAAAATATAAAAAGAAAAGGAAGCCAAAGATCGCAAATTACAATTTATCACGTGAGAAAAGTATTTTTTGAAGTCACTATTTATCTTAATATATTTAAGTCATTAATCAATTTAAACTGGTTTGAAACAATCACACGACTTCTCTATCGGTCTCTATCCCTCTTTCTGTATAGAGGTATTATAATGATAAATTTTTTAAACTTTCATTTTCAATTTTTCTAGCTGGTTAACAAAGTTTTGGATCTCGACCGATTTTGAGATTAAATAACTGCTATGATGTCGTAGTTCTTCGTTGGTCTTTTAAAAATGCATCTGCTGTCAAAGAAGCATACGAAATATGTAATAATGCAATGCTGGTAAAATATTTTTGCCCTTTAAATTTAGGAGACATCAATACCTCCTAATCGAAATAGCATCATGTTCTCGTAAGATAATGATGTCCCAAAACTAACTATACCGGTGGCGACGTGCAGCATGTAAAACAACAGATACTTGAAAAGATATTAGGATATAAAGACTAAATATTTCCGAAACAAGTTAATTTATGAATTATCTTTTACCACTGAGTTTAACAATATAACTTGGCCTCTTGCTCTCTCTGTATTTGTTAAAAGCAAATCATCATTTGCATCATATTTTGTGGATAACTTAATAGTATTTTTTCTATTATTATTTTAACTTCATTTCTTTGTGTTTATTCTAATACTCTACATATATAATTTTATACTTTATATTTTGTAATTTATTTTATTTTGACCATATTTCCCACCATTCTCATCATATAATCTAAGCTATTGAATTTTCGTTTGGATGTTTTCAAACTCTTTTTGTATTTGTATTTTTCTTCTTTTATGTGCTTTTTAATTTCTTCTTCTTATTTTCATGTTCTTGTTTCCCCTATTATTATATTTACCCGTCCTATTATATTCTTGTTGCCCTTCCATTTATTTTTATTTGAAATTACTTTTCACAGTCGATTACATATCGACTTTCGTTAATAAGCCTTATATTAAACTTTTTACCACAGAAAGAGATTAATCCTAGAGTCTAAAAAAGAGGAAATTTACGATCGCAAATTTCAAGTTATTATGTGAGAACATTATTATTTTTAAGACATTATCTGTTTTTAATAATTTAAAATAGTTTGAAAAAGCAATGCTCATAAAAGCAGATAAACCTTTTTAAAACTCATCTGCTTTCAAAGAAGCATGTATAATAATAATAATGCAAAACTGGTAAAAGCAGGTAAAAAAATATATGCGATTATAAGGTGTTGGTGGATATGGCCATTTATGCTTTATTCATTGCCTATTTGATTTCCAGCTTCAATTATTCATTCCCTTCAACTATTCAAAATTACCTAATGGAAACAATATCATGTCCTCACGTGATGAAAACAATAATTTTTCAAGCTTTTTAATTAAGAGAAATGGAAATAAAGTTTTATCTTATCCGACGACATTAAAAAGTTCCAAACAGACTTGGAAATTATATTCAATGTTCTTTTTTTTATAACTAGATACTGCTTTTATCAGTTTTTTCCTCTACTCAAAATCTTCGTTCGTTACTAATTTGAAACATATGTTAATCTGGCAAGCAAAATCAAATAAAAAGTATTTTTGCTGCTTTAGTGCGCTTTTTCTTTGTTATTCCTAAAATAATAACAAATTTGTAAAAATATTCCTTTTGAGAATCCCCAGATGGTTTATTAATTCCATTTATTGAATTCTTCCAACGTTTTCAGAATAACATTTCACATTTTCGTCATAAAAATAGTTTTTGCAGTTTTGAAAAATTAAAATTATTTATGTATGTAATATAATAAAATGTTGCTACGATAAAAAAGGTAGTTAGAATTAGAAGAAAAATTAATCCCTTCTTCAGTTATGTTATAGCAAAAGAAAAAATATCAGCTAAAAAAGATTGCTAATCTTTTACAAAATGCTTTTTATATGAAAAATTGTTTTTTTTTACTTCCATAAAACTTATTAACAATCACCCAATTAAAAATCATTGAACTCAAATAATTGAATTGCTTTCTTACTAACATCTTTAAAATGAAACAAAGAAATTGCAATTTCGATATTTCCCAAAATGTGTTTATAGGGAAATTTCAATTAAATATTTTTCAAAATAAACAGCAATCGCAGGATATTTTTAATTGAATTTTCTTATGTAACTGTATTCATGTAACTAGACAAATGGAATGAAAAATTTACTAAAATTTTGGAAAGATTTGCACTTAATTCAAAAAAAGTTCTTTGTAAATCATTATCGTCTGCTTATTTTGCAAGCAAAGAAAGCAGAACAAAAATGAGATTGCAATGATTAATTACAATGAGAAAAATATAATTGTTTTCACACTTCCAAGAAAAAAATGACATTTAAAAATATTTCGAAATCAATATCTCCAATTAGGATTAACATTAATCTATTAATTTTTTTCTATTGAAAGATATAATTATTTTATTTGTATCAACACAAATTTGAAATAAAATTCTACTAAATTTAATTTTTTCGACAATGTGCCAAAATATCTAATTAAGGTTTTATAACACTTGCTGAGAATACAAGAAACCCTGAAATAATTAAATTAACCTTTTTCTTCAATTAAATAGCACTATTTTGGGATCCTTACTTTTTTGTACTGGAATCTTAATCAATTTTGAAAATATCAAGAGATTAGCAAATGCACAGATATGTCTTAAAAAATTAATCATTTTAGAATTTAAATAATTAAGTGAAATAAATTTAATACTGAATTCTCGAATATAAAGACTAATTTAGAACTAAATATTTTAAGTAAGTTATCGAAAATTTCCTTTTTTTTCTTTCTTTCTACATAAGGCCTTTTGTTCCATAACAAAATATTTCAAAGCCAATAAAAAGTATCCCTACTTGAAACTTTTTTTCCCAATGGGAGCTATTTTAATGGGGTATTTTTTCTATTTATATTGTAAGAATGTTCTAATTATTTTTAATCACATTTTTCTATTGTATTCAGCGATGCTATAAGAAATAAATGTGAATTTTCCAACTTAATTTTTTTAATTTTTAAGTCTCCTTTAGGAATTTTTTTCAGAAAGAAGTAAATGAAATAGTAAACAAATAATCTTCTTGCCATCCAGACACAAAAACATTAAGGAAATGACTTCGTACAAAACAGTTTTTTTTAAACCGAAGGAGTTATACCAATAACATAACTAGATGTATGTGGGTGATGGCATTTTTATGTTATTCAGTTTGATCAAAGGTTATCAAGTTTAGTTGGTACAGATACAATTTTATAGGTTATAAGAAGTAGCTCAGAATGATTTATCTCAAATTTTATCTAGTTTAAATGAATTATAATTAAGTGTGATTTTGAAGTTTTTGATGTTTGAATTCGGACGAAAAATACAATAGAAAATATCATCTTTATATTACTTTAAATATTTCATCAAAATCTACAAAAAATCTCTTTTTTATCATACCAGTTTAATGTCGTGTGATATTTTCTGAATGTTGACAGTTAAAATTTGTTACATAATGCTTAACAATACTCGACATTATTATAAAAGAGTTCAACCTGTTTTCTTTGTTTTATGAAGTATTTAATCAAGAGATTTTTTCGCTTGTTGAAAGCTAAAAAAGAAGGATTCTGCTTATTATCTACAGTCATTCTACAATAAACAAAGATTAAAATGAAATGTGATATGCATATTTCACTGTATCATGTCTGAACATCATTTCTTGAACGGCCAAGCACCACGTGCTTGTGCGAGTTAAATTATATTTTTATTCATTTTAATGGTTTCATTGAATGAGTCACTTTGGTATTGCCAACGATCCAAAAAAACTTTGTCTCGCATTTATTGTTTAAAAATTATATCATATTTCCAATTTATTTCATTTCATATAATCACGCTCTCAGAATGACATTTTTCTAGGTTTTATTTGCTGTAGTCATTAACTTATTTTTTAAAAATCAGAACTTTTTTAAATGCGATGGCAACGCGTTATTAAAAACTGATTTTTTGAGATGCTTGTGCAGGTAATAAATGTTTTATTTATTGCCTACGGATTGTTGTTGGCACCAAAAACTTCATCCCAAAATGAACGACGTGTTCTGACATGATAATTAGATGAAGAAAACAACATAACATCGAAAAGCAATGACTTTGTATCATTTCTATAATATTACTGTAACACCATGGGACTTGATACCATTTGAAAGATTCATGTACACAATAAACAAAGCGGGTGCAAGACTAATAAAATAATACGATTTAAATGTTTTTCACAGTTGGATGCTTAAAAATGCAAGGCTAGCAAAGAACAACATCAAATTATTCTTTAGCAAATTTTTCAAATTAAAAAATATATTTTGGTGAACCAGCCGATCAATAAGTCTTGCAATATCTTGGCTAAGACTGACCAAATGAGAAAAAACAAATCAATTCTTTTATTTACAGCTTTATATAGCTACAAAAAAAACCCCGTTCTCATCTAGGTTAATATTATTTATAAATATTAAATAACAGTTCAATTACGAAATAGTTCCTTGATCAAATGGGGAGAATAACTCACATCCTCCCCTCCAAAAACAATCTAATAGATTGTTTTCTTTAAACCACTACTCCAGGACAGTACTGAAATCTATCGATCCTTATCGGGGGGGGGGGGTCTAAAAAATCAAACTCATAGGAAGCTTTTCAAAAATCAGGAACAATTTCTCCGGACATCGACTTCCCATCGAATTTCAATTCGAAGCCTCTCTCTCTTCCCCTCTGGGGGAAAAATAACGCATTTTATTTCCCACAGATATATGCGTCTGGTTTCTCATTAGTGAACTTGAGTTGTCATCACCCAATAACTATTCAGTAAGCCTCTCTCAACGGTCTCAACTCGACCGAGGAATCGTATTCATCTCTGTGGTCGACCAATCTGGAACAAATCTTTATTATAATAAATTCGTAGCTGACATCAAAATGTCTCTGGGTTTGACATTTAATGACAATGGATACTGTTGATTGAACATTCATGACTTGCGGAGTGTCTTCTTAAAGGAAAAAAAGCTTAGCACATTGTTTTGACGTTCTTCTCCAACACGGATCTATTTGAAACGACAATTCACACAACTGAATACCCGTACCAGCAACAAATGACCAGATACAATGATTCTCCTAATGAAATAGATCCACATCTGGCGGTCCGTATAAACTTAATGATGTGTAGGGAAACGTGTCACATTATCTCTCCAGAATGCCAATGAGCATGTAAGGAGAAGTGGGAAATTTTGCAGTCTCTAAAATGAAATATAGACTCCGTAACAGGTTTGTTACTGTTGTAACTGCTTTCTATTAATACGGTGAGATGTCTAGATATAATTCTCAATACAAAATGGAGTTGAATATTTATAAATATTCAAAAATTCTAAGATGAACAGATTTTTCTCATGATCTTCAACAACAAAAGCAAGATACTCTCTTTCCCCCCCTCTCAAATAATATTGAGAAATCGTTTTATTTTATAATTGGAATTACAGTCATATTGGTGTTAGGATCATAAAGACAAATATGAAGCCGAAAATTAAAAACTGCCACACTCAAATATATGAAACAAAGAAAGAAATGCATCGTTCATTTTGTATTTTATTTTATTTGTTTACTTTTTTAGAAACCAAAACCAGTTAGCATTTGATAAAGTACCTTATGAATCAACACAAAATCTTTGTAGAGCAAAAAAGATTTTCTATTTTCTATTCCACAAATTATCGAAAATGAATAATTATTGGAAATTATAAAATTGTTTTCAGTGCAATTATTTAAGATAATTCATTTTTTTATCCAAGTCAATTACCAACTAATATCTTTCCTGTCATAGTCTTTATTTTGCGCGATCTATATATCATCTAAATATGAAAAAAGAATTTTCACTGGAAAGCAATTTATTTTAACTGCCAAAAATATATGGAACATTTTTTTAAACGAAAAAGAAATTTTGATCTTAAGTAGATGATTAGTTTCAGTAAAGAAAAAGATAAAATATTCTAAAAGAACAATTTATTATAAAGTTAGAACATAAACCCTTTAATTAATTTAAAAACGCTAAAAATAAAATAAAAAGATTAAAAAGTTTAATGCTATAAAGAAACGACAACATTCTGCTTTTTGTTACTTTTTGTGGAAAATAAATCACGATATTTATTTTTAAAAATTAAACACCTTCAGAATAATTAAGAAACCTTATTTCCCATTTAAACAAATGGTTAAGGGAAAAAAAACTTTCAATCTTTTAAAATAGTTTTCATTATTTCAGTAAATGTTCAGTAAATGATACTCGTTCTTCTATTTCAAATAAGAACCAATGAAATTTTATTTCACAAAAATGTAAGCAGATTCTTTTTTTTTAAGAATACAACACAGAGAAGTAACTAAATAAAATTTAAAAAAATTGAAATGAGAGAAATTTTACACCGGTCTCCTTATTAATATCACCTTAATGATGATAAAACAGACAATTAGAACATTTTTAATGAGATTTTGGAACTTATTCAACTTCGCATCTTCAACTGTATGAAAAAAAATTTCTAGCTTTGACATTTTTTAATCTTTAGAATCCCAATATTGTTTCCTTTCCGGAAAGAAATGTCCAAAAGAAATAATAATTAATCTGAAAAAATTAATTCCAATGCACTTTATAAATGAAATAAATTTTTATTTAAAATCTTCTGTTAAAAAAGAATTAAAAATTCTAATTGTTCAAATTATTTCCTGGCTAGATTGATATGTGACGATAATACACGGCATTAAGTTTTATTAATCCTCCTAACAATGATTTTGCTATCTAATTCTTAAAATGGAATACAGTCCAACATTAACGAACACTATTCCATAACGAGCAATTAGCATAACAAGAAAAGCAGAATGAAAATGATTAATTTAACAAGCGATGTTTCACAAAACGAATGATATTACTCATTGAGAATTCATATGCTGAATTCCGCCTGTTTTTCGACTATCAATGTCTGTTTAAAACTTATTTGTTTTTAAAAAAACAAATACAAAATATGTACGTATAAAACACTAACAAATATGTCACAAAAAAGCTTATCACAAGCGAGCGTCACAAGCGAGCTTATTCTTAATCGTCGAATGTCATCAATCAAAAACCAAATATCTTATGAAATTCGGATTTTTTCATTGATTGATCCTTTTTACAGCTACACTGAATCATATACTTCACTTAGCTAATCAGAGGAAATTCAAAATATTATTGGAAGTGATCTGGAGATAGTTCGCCAAGTCGCCAAAGATGTCACTCAATGAGAGAAATAAAAAAATAGGTTTAGTCAAAAGGCCGAGTTTAAACTCGACCAATCATAAGATGACAAGTAGGCAGCGCATGCGTAGAAAGGCTAACTACAAATAGTTGTACTGTATTTTCCCATCCTGCGCATGCGTTAGTTTGGCGGTGTTTTTTGGCGAGAAGAAATTGATTAATTATCATAAATTAATTCCGACATTTTTTCTCTTATTCTTTCTAATAGAGCATTTGTCTTTTACTTATTTATTTATTTGCCATTTATTTTCGATGTTTTTCCAAATCTAGGTATGTTGATCTTTTTATTTTATCATGTTTTATTGTGTAAATATCCATACTTTTAACAGGATAAGTAATGAAAAAGAAAAATTCAATGGCGCCAAAATAAATATATACTATAAGTAAGTTATAGTATATATTTTTATCATATAGTTTTGACTTAAATATTTCTCAATTTAAATCTAAATAGGCCGTTCAGAAGGCTTTTCTACCGACTTTTTCATACATAATTTCATGTCTATTTACAAATCTGTATATAAAAGGCTTATAAATACCAATTTTTTGTTCTTTATTTTTTTTTATCATGTTCATATGCAACAGACAGACAAATAGTCTTCGATGGATTTTGACCAAAATTTAACCAGTCTTTATTATTTTGATACAATTTCAAACTTTTATCGAAATGATTTTGTGCATTTGTAAATTAAAACGTTCTATTAAGACGCAAATCAATTTTTAAAAAATTTCAATAGATATCAAAAAGGGAGATTAATTAAAAACTGTTGAATATTTCTATTTTATGATTGCAATACTTTCTATTTTTTAAATACATGAAAGTGAAGTTTATAAAGATGATAGTTTGATTTATTTAAAATTCAGTAAGTTTACAGCTGTTAGACTTTTATCCACTTTTGTAGATTACAATAATCGGATATGGCAGTATAATATTAGTTTTTTTTTAATCAAAGAGCTGAAGAAATTGAAAGCAATAATACAATAACAGATTAAAAGAAAATCTACTATGCATATTTCAATTTATCATATGTCAGAACATCATTTCTTAAAACGCCAAGCACCACGTGCTCGCACAAGTTAAATTATATTTTTATTCATTTTAATTGCTTCATTAAATTATTAATTTTAGTATTGCCAACGATCCAAAGAAACTTTCTCATATTTATTGTTTAAAAAAAGTTCCCATTTCCTATTTATTTCATTTCATTTAATCACGTGCTCAAAAGGACATTTTTCTAAGTTTTATGTGTTTTTAACTTATTATTTTAATCAGAACTTTTGTAAATGAAATGACAACACTTTATTAAAAGCTGATTTTTTGAGATGCTCATGCAGATAATAAAATTTTTATTTTTCACCAAAGGATTTTTGTTGACTATAAAAATCTCCTCCCCAGTACAATATCATGTTCTGACACGATAATAAAGATCCATCTCCTTCGATATATTTTCAAATACAGAGATCTTGACAAGAAAAAAAAATGTAATAATAATGTAAAATTAATGATTACATTATAAATCCTATGTAGAATAACATGTTAAAAATGATTTAATTTTGCATAAAAATTTTCTACACTTGCTTGTAGTTCGTAATAGTTAACCATCATTCATAGTTTAGCTTTTGATTGGATAAAGGCATACTACAAAGTGATCCTTTTATACAAATTTAATAATCCAAGAAAAACACACACCTGTGAATACTACTAAGAATTCTACGAAACTTGAAATCTTTAATTAAAATGTGGGAAGTTATCAATTTCAAAATATTTTAAACAAAGAAAACAAATCAGAGTACCATATTTGTAGAAAACCAATGAAGGTCTGTGAAAAAAGCATTCTAAACAAAATAATTCATTTTTAGTGTAGTTAAAATGTCCCAAAGAGTCCCAAAATTAAAAGCCATAGGTTTATGAGGATAACAAATGGAAAAAATATATTTATTCAGTTGGAAACAATAATCCACTCTGAAAATAAAACAATAGCAACAACTTAAAAATCCAATAAAACAGGCTGCTGAACCCATCAGAAGGGAGTTAGGAAACTGATATTTTTATTCTTTTTAGTGTCAGTTTTTTTTAAAAAAAAATAACTCTCGCGTTTCTTAAGATTTAAAGCGGCAAAAACTTTATTCCTATACTCACAGAGAAAATTCTTTCGAACGAGAATTGTTATTTTTTTAACATGTCCACGAACATGGATCTTTTTTTTAAAAAAATGCTGGGATTTAGATTTATTCTACGAGTCAGGATTTGTAATTCCGAGTGCCTTTTACCGGAGGCAGAAGATTTTTTTCGTAAGACAGAAGTAAAAAGCAGGAATTAATTCTAAAAAAAAATCTGAATAAAAAAAACTTTGTCTTTGCAGGTCTTCCTTGAAATGTGATAGAACATTAAAAAAAGCTAGAATTCTTATTTTATTTGTTTTTTTTTTATTTCTGGCTTTCAAATGCTTGAAATAATCATTTTAATTTTTTCTTTATTCCGGAAAAAGTTTTTGAACAGTTTTTAGCAATAAACTAAGAAATATATTAAAATTCTTTTCTTGTTCTTTTGATGGTCATGTGAGTGCAAATTGGATATATTCGTTAGACAGGTTGTTTCTTACATTGATTTTAATTATCGTCTGCACGAAGTTTGGAACTAACTAGCTTCGAAAATAAGGCATTTGAAAGTTCTTTCTTCAGTCCTTAGACTAATTTCTAAAAGTTTTTGGAAGAACAAGAAACTAGTTTCCAAAATACTTTGTGCTTTGGTGCATAATAATTTCTAATTAAAAAAAATCTAGGATTAAAATGTCACTGTGATAATGTTGATATTACTGTTCTCAGAATTATCGCTCTGCACGAAGTTTGTGACTAACTAGATTCATTAACTACCTACGAAATTAAGGCATCTGAGAATTTTTATTTCTGAAACTTGTTCTTTGTTCCTTTAATTATATTATAAAATACTAAAAGCTTCGATGTATACTAATTTTTAAATGAAAAAAC
>JAOUZG010015247.1:981-21375 GCA_026289955.1 Argiope argentata | reverse complement strand
CTGAGGGTTTAGATATGTTACCATGGAAAAGGGGTACAGTAGTAGCCGGAAGGCAGAAGTCCGATTTCTAGATCAAGTGAAATACAATCAAGAGAATTTCTAGCTCTGAATAAGTGTGTGAAGATGACACACACTTATTCGCTTTCACAACCCCCTTTTTACAGGGAAGACCATCTCGCATACCTCGCATATAGAACAAAGGGAAGAACAACCATGCTTGAATCAGGACTGGAAACCGAAACTCCCCTCCCCCTCAAATCTCGAGTAAGACGTGCTACTCCTTAGCCAGGCGGCCGGCGAGTTTCTCTACTCAAATCCTAATTACATCTCCCATTAAATTTTTATATTTTCATTATTAATATATTGTTATTACTGTGTGGCGTTGAAGTTTCAATGCAGCACCAAATTGTGAGTGGAATTCTCAGCAAAGAGTCAGCAAATGGAGAAAAATAATATTTTAGTCCCGTCAAAACCGCCTCGATCGAAATTGAACTCCTGATAACTTCTACATAATGCCAGTGAATACCATTGTTTTTCTCTTTCAATTCAATACAAATTTCTCAAGCACTAAAACAAGCCATAATTACCCGTTAAATAATTGCAGAATAGGTTTGCAGAGCGATCAGTGGCGTAGAGTTACGTTTCGTATGGGATCAATGATCTTTCTGTCACTCTCCTCTTTATATTTGTCTTATTTCATATAATGCAGGGAGCGGAATAATCCTCGCAGCTCGCCGGGAATTTTTAAACATTACCTGACGTAAAATAATAATTTCTCGTTTAATCCCAACTGCCGTTACACATTACTTGAGAAGACTACGAAAAATGGGGAAAGATCAAGAGGCAAAACTATGGCCGTATGGGTTAGCAGATCATCACATTATTTATGTGTAGTTCGACCTTTCTTATTACATATACTTAATCAAAAAAAAATCGTTAACAAAGAATGGAAAAAGTATTAATGCACAATAAAGTCCAGTGATACGTGCCATTTAGTTAATGGGTTTCTTTTAAGGAATAAAGTTTGAAGCGTATTCAGGTCTGTGACTCAATTGGGTTGACAAAGGTAAAGTGAACATTATAGTCATTGGCAAGATAGAGCAGTGAAGTTGCATCTTATTACGCTCCGTTAAATAGTTCCTTATAATGATGTAACTATCATAGATAGTATTCTCTCATTTGTCCATCATCTAGAATTGTAAAGTCTATCCGAAATAGTTTACCTAGACAAAAGTATTCAATTTATTTTGGCTCAATATGGCCAATAAACTCAAAATAAACTGTCGCAAATAAACCTCGATATGCCAATAAACTCAAATCAAACTAAACCATCTCAAATGCATTACATTTTAATCTCTTCGCTTACAATGACATGTCTGAAATGTGTTTGCAACGACTCAATTTTAAATATAAAATTGAATTCTAAATATGCAATTAGTATTAACTGAAATTTTTATATGCAATTAATAACAGTATTAGGGAATTTAAGGTATAAAAATAAATTGGAAACGTTTCAAGATCTCAAATAGCCTTCCTATTATTGTAGAAAATGAACTAATAATTAATTTCTTTAATAAGATGAGTCGCCTAGTAAAGATATTAAGTAAATTAGAAAGATAAGGTATTAATATAATTAATTTAAGCCGTAAAAACCATGTTGCTTCTTAATGTTAGATAATACATCCAATTGAACCTATCAACAATTAAATTTGCTCAAGGCTCTAAAATTTATCATTCCTTAAATTATTTATTTACAAAAGTCTTTCAGTAATCTGATATATATTGCATTAACGAATTTTCAGATTATTTTAGCTTACTGTGCGAAATATTATGCAGAGCAATTTATTATAAAATGTATTCAAACAATGAGAAAATAAAATATAATTCAAAATAGGAGCAGAAGTATGTTATTGGCTTCGTTATAAGGCCACCGAGATCGATATGCCATGACTTGCTTCTTGTTTAAAGTTTTCGTCTTTCTGGAAACAGAGCAGGAGCTTTGATAATAAGCATTCATAATTTGTCGAAACTAATTCACACTACTTTTGATAGGTTTTCTCCAAACATTTTTAACAGATAGGTTGTCTGTTCCGAAATGTTTGGAGAATTGGAAGCCAAGTTATATTACCTGCAGACAGTGGAATCGAAGTAATAACATTTACATTTAAAATGTAATAGGATTTTACACCGGAACATTTAACTGACATTTAGAGTAGCATTTATTTTCTTGTATCAAGCGCTCATAGGCAAATATATTTTAATATACTGATCACCATGGAATTGACAGGAATTGGTTGGAAAAATTGACTATTGACCTTTAGGCTTAATTGTAATGGTGATGTTACTTTTGGGAACATGTTTAGTATATTAATATTCTTCTTTTGTGTGTGTGAGTCTCCATTATTGCTCGTCACGGTTCTAAAATAATAATTTTACTTCTAAAGAGCATACATTCTCTTTCAAAGAAATATTCTCAGGCAAAATCTCAGCAATATGTTAGAAGGGGTCACAACAGTCGCGCAATTTCGTGAAATGCAGAGAGTGTGACTGACAGACCAATCTATTCACCTGGGCACCCATGACCAGTACGAAATTGGAAATAAATTAATCGAAATTGAAATAATTAGATATAGGTCTCCGGTAACTCCCTTGAAAAAACAATTTATTCATTAGACATAAATGTAAATTCCGCGAGAAGGCTTTCATAACTGAACTGGAAGTGGTAAACGTTGTGAAGTAATAAAGGAGCCGAAAAGTTGGGGGAGACAGTACATAAAAAAATCACTCTAGTGAGCTCTTAAATAATAGAATCAATTTCAAATTAAGAACACTATCATATACTTTTCACATTTACCACAAAAGAACGACGTTTAGCAACGAACTTAATTCAATTTTATTCTTTAGAGTGAGAAATATTTAGAATTATTTTCTTCCTTTGATCGATTTATTACTTTAATCTTCAGTTCTTGCCACTGACTATAATTTGTTTTCACGACGCCTTTTCGGACGAATGAACGACGCAAAACAACCTGGGCTAGTACCTCCCCCTTTCCTCTACACCACTGACCGTTACCATGGAGATAAATCGTTCAAATAGGATCCATTCGTACGCAATAAACATTCATCACATTTCATTTGCTGAGCGGAGATGCACGAACAGAGGCTGTGGCCAATCGAACACTGTCGGATTCGTTCCCGGTCACAAGGAATGTCGTGTTGGGTGAATCCCTCGAAACGCACGAAGAACGATGGTGACGGGATGGAGCTGGAAGTCGAATACAGACGTTGATCAGAGGGGTGGGACCTCTCAGCATTGTACATGTACAGTTCGGTAAATGTGTTAAAAATTCATCGTTTTCATATGTATATTTTGAATATAATTTCATTATGAACATTTGATTTGTGTTTACAAAATTTTATAGTAGACTCTCCTGCAACTAGATTTACAAACAGCGTATTTAATGACTACACACGGATAATTTATCACTAAATTATCAACTAAGTAGATTTTTGTAAATGAATTTGCCAAATAGCACAATTCCCTGTAATGAATATTCATACAAAGCTAAACTTTTGCATCTCGTTGTAGGAGAATCTGCATGTATGATGTTTCATTCATAAATTTAGATCCTAGTGTTGGTTCCAATAAGGTACCAACTATCATTGACTTGATTTCGAGTGCACTGTGAAAGCTCATCATACAAAGTAAGTCAGCTGCAATGTGTTGAACACTAATTAGATTAATTACAATGTAATCATTTTCAAAATTAAGTATAACATTTTTTATTCATTTATGAAAGTACCAAAAATAGTTATATTGTTAGTTCCTAATTTCAAAACTGCTTTATATGAATAAAGTATATTAATACTGTAATGGTGGAAATATTCAAGGAGCGGTTTCCTGGTAAGTTAGACAACAGCTTCTTTAACTCTGCTGTGATCGTACTTATTCTGAAAATTCTTACATTGCTTTCTTTTCTCAATCCTTTTCGTTTACAAACAAAATCAAGAAAGCAGTTTTGATCTAAAATATTTTATTAAAATTAACTGATGAACTTTACTTGAGCTGAATTACTTTTTAAACTAATTGTCTTTATTGTGCTTCCTAATTTTTTTCATCTTTTATTGAGATAAAAATTTTGGGTTAAAGAATAAGACTTATATGTTAAGGTTAAATAAGCCAGATCTAATGCTTCGAATGTAATACGAAATTGTTTGGAATGTTGAATATCTTGGATGTGAACAGATACCTTTTCTTCGTCAACCGCATGAAGACCCGCCCACCCGAAAGGGTTCAAGACCTTGAATGTTAACGGGGAGAGAACCATTATTTATTTATTGAAAGGCTTATAGTCATCACCAGAATATGAACGGTAAATAAGGGTATAGATTGTAGTTCCTTTGACTGAAATAGAATACTAATATTAAATAGCTAGCCTTCTCAACCCAAAATGGGTTTGCTACGTTGAAAAGTACATTTAGAAAGCAGTAACACACGTACGCAAGCATAAAAAATATCCATGTTCAAAAGATGGAAGACACTGCACACTGCACAACATTATCAAACAAGATGCTTGGCTATGGAATCTTGTTTGATACTGCTGTGTATTTTAGAAATCTATGTGGAAGCAATGACAATCAATTTTTTTTAGTTAATCTAAATAACAGGACTTCTATATTTTTAGATATATTAATATATTATTCCTGACAGCTATCGATTTCCTGGACCCTTTCGAAAGTTTATTCAGCTAACTTAGCTTTCTTTTTTAAAGATGGGGAACTATCGCTACTTTTATTGCATTCATAATTTGATTTTTTAAAATCGTGGATGTTTTTTAAAATTAGAAATAAATGGAATCTATAAAACTCACAAGTATTATAAGCATTTTTATTAACTGAATGTATAAAAAAATCACAAGTATTAATAGTTGTTTTTTTTTTCATTTTCATATCTGTAATACTATTTTTCTATTCCTGCTATTAATTTACACTCTCCCTATATATATATATATATATATATATATATATATATATAATTCAATCATTAATAAAGTACTTTTTTTACCACTCAAGTTCACATACATTTTTGAAATTTGTAGTGGATGGCACTTGATGTTAATACAGTTTTTTCAAATACTAATTCATTAATTGAATTAAATTAATTTATATTTATATCATTTTTTTTTCTTTTTTGGCTTAAGTAGAGATCGACTGATCAATTTAAAAGAATATTTTTAACTATTTGTACTCAAAATATTTCACGAATTTATATATATAATTAACTAGCCTCATAATATCAATAAAGGAAAAAAAACCCTGCATTATGTGAATATTCTCAGTCATTCCAACGAGCTGGTAACTTCAAGAAATAAAAGTTTTAAGTTCTATATTTTTGAATCATTACTTTTTTTTTTGAATGTTATATAATTAATATTGGTGTGTCGCTATTTTTTTACAATAATGTGTCGCTATTTTTTTTAACTCTAAATTATGAAAGTACGGAGGATTTATGCTGGA
Source organism: Argiope argentata (assembly GCA_026289955.1). Lineage (NCBI taxonomy): Eukaryota > Metazoa > Arthropoda > Arachnida > Araneae > Araneidae > Argiope > Argiope argentata. Next base: position 15,858 of record JAOUZG010015247.1, on the reverse strand, counting down.
AGTCGGAGGTTGCCTGAAGACTGAGAGCACCAAAGCTGACCAATAATTCCTCAAAAAAGGGTTTCCAGTGCGCAGAAGTTTCATTACGATGGAAAATATCTTGCTGCCTTAATTTCCAGTTCGTCATGCTAGATAACAATATGCAAACTTCCTTCATCTACAAATGAGCTTTAAAAGTTCCAAGGTAAAGAATTTACATATTTATATTCTATTTACATAATATCCTTTTGTTTAATTTTTCAATTTTAAATTGTTGCTGTTCTATTATGGGTTCTCATATAGGCGGTGTACTGATAAAATGAGCGAAAAAATTTGAATGATTCTCACAGAGTAGATTAAGCAATCCTCTATTAGACTCAAAATGTATTTAAATTTGTTAGGTTTTATTGTTTCACCTGTCATAAATAATTAACTTTTTTTTGCCATTTTTATAAATAAGTTTTTTTATAAAAAATTATTTTTATGAATGAATTAGTCAGATTTAGGGACCAGTTGGTTCGCGAGGAGTGATGCCTCTTAAATTTGCAATTAAATATTTACGTACCGTGATGTCAATCGTGCTGGAAGTTAATATTAATAGCTTTTTGAACAAAATATTTTTCAGCTTCAAACTTTCATAGATTTAGTTTCAACTTCTTAAAGATTCAATTAAGGTAAATAATATTTTATTTTACTCAGTAAATAAACTTCAGAAAACAATTATGATGTCTTAATTTTAAATAGTCTTCCGTTCCTATAAATCATATTCAGTAAAATTTTGATAGTGTGACGTTTCTATTTTCTGAGATTACGCCTTATCGAGTTATAAAGCTTTGATCATTATTTTAGGACACTCAATAATTATATTTTAGGCTCTCAGTCGTGGGGAAAGTACGAACACTGAATGACCTTTTTTCTTCAAAACTGTGGATGGAGTTGTCTTAAAATCGCACGCTTTTATGTTAGAGTTACGAAAATTTCAATATCTCTAAATAACTTTTAATTGCAAAAGGGTGTAATTTTTTCATTTAAAATTTTAGTAGCCCAAGAGCATTTTTATAAACATGATTCACAAAACAAAGGATATTTATTGAAATTTGTAATTCGTCAGAACATTTATTGACAAATACTGCACAAGATATGAATAATTATTTCATTTAGGCTATTTTTATGAGATATATAACCAATTAATAAAGTTGTATTGATTCCTGATTAGAGCGGAAATTCTGTATGTATTAAAATATATTTGCATTAAATAAAACTGAATCATAGAATTAATGAATAGCTGTTTGAAAGCGTTCCCGAAAACTTTTTCTAACTTTTTTTAGATGTCGCATTTCATATTTACTTAATTTTTTTCTGACATCTGCTGTAAATTCCACTTCTACAGGTTTCATTTGTAGTAAGCTTTACTTTAATCTTTCAGTTTTAGTCTTTGTCAATGTGATCTGATCAAAATGGATTTTTCCCTATGCCGTCTAAAGTGCTTGTACAGAATTATTTTTTATTTTCCGCTTAATAAATTGCTAAAAAACATGGTTAAAATAATTTTCAAAAACTTCATTAAAAGTAGAATTTTCCTTTATTAACTGAAACATTGGTATTATCAAAAAGATTACTTGATAAAAAAAATCGTATACAAAATAATATTTGCTAAATATAATCTCAAATTTTCGAATGAAAACGGTGAAATTTCGCTTAATTAAAATTCTAATGAAATATTCAAATAAAATAAACTCTCCGAGGTGCACATTTCTGACCTCCAAGATAAACATGCACCAAATTCGTTAACCGTTGGTCGAATGTTTAACCTGCAGAGATCAACACACACACTTTGAGTTTTTTTTGTAAGTACGGATATATATAGATTTTAAAAAAAAAACTTGTAATATACACAGTTGGAAGATACACGTTTGAATTAGCAATAATTCGTTTGTGTATTATCCTTCTATTGCGATTACATATTCTGAAAATAACACACAGCTTAGTACGAAATGTCATTGAATATCTGTTAGCATTATTAGTTGTATCTATAAGTTTCGGAGTGGAGAAGATTGGACATCATTGATTCGTCATTATTATCCTCATAATGAGTACTAAACTTGTACAACAAAGGTCAAAATAATTGGCTATGATCCAGCTGTTATTTTCGTAACGAATTACTGCAGAATATTTTACTTTGCTATTGATAATCTTTTTTTAATTCTAACAGAAATTTTTTAACCTCGGTAATTTTAATAATCAGCAAATGTGTCACACAATTGGTATTAAATTACCTTTTTTTTTCTCTCTATGTATAGTGTGTTATTTCGGAGATATGAGTAAAAAAAACCTTCATACGCACGCACATACACGCACACCTTTATATAATATAAGTAAAGTGTTTGTGCGCTCTATAGGGCAGACCATTTGACTCAGAGCTACAAAATTTGGTTCATATGTACCTTGGTGATCGAAAGTGTGTACCACGGTGAGATTTTCATACAGCTATAATATAGCCATTTTAATACGCCAAAGATAATATTTTCCAGCATTTATTTTTTAGAAAATATTGTATTTTATATTTATTTTATTTCATAGATGTATGTTCCCAAATATTTTCCTGTTTTAATTTGCAATAATAAGTAATTTTTTAAAAAAATGTAAACTTTGTCAATGGGATGATTATACGTTGATAGAAGCTAATTTTTCGGTTGTTCTCGTGCTGGCTGAATTTTCTGCGAAACAAATTAATGGAAAAAAATGAGTAAAATATTTGTTTAATTCTTTATAAACAAAACCTTAATTTATAGATTAAAAAATTATCATTGACAAGATAATTTTTTGAATTTTAAGATGAAGTGGAAAAACTTTTTTGCAGCAATATTTTCGGAAAAAATTGCGAATAAATGCAGAAATATTTTAAAATTCTGCTCCCATCAGGTCCCAGCAGCTAATTTGTAAACCTTCAGTTACAGACATATATATTCTGACAAAATTAAGTAAATAATAATTTTTATAATGCCAAAACAAATTGTTTTTTGGATGAGGTTTCTGGCGTCATAAAAAATCCGTAGGCGGAAAATAAAAATTTTATCTGCATGAGCATCTCAAAAAATCAGTTTTTAATATTGCGTTGCCAACTCATTTACAAAAGCTCTGATTTTAAAAAAATAAGTTAATGACTACAGCAAGTAAAACCTAGAAACATGTCATTTTGCAAGCATCATTATATGAAATGAACTAAATAGAAAATATGATATTTTTTAAATAATAAATGTGGGACAAAAATTTTTGATCTTTGGCAATACTAAAGTGACATTCAATTAAACCATTGAAATAAATAAAAATATAATTTAACTTGCACGAGCACGTGGTGCTTGGCCGTTCAAGAAATGATGTTCTGACATGATGCATTGAAATATGCAGTGCAGATTTCCTTTTAATCTTTTATTTTAGTTACTTATTTACATGAAATATGGACTCCAGGAATGCAAATTTTGTAAGGATCTCAAACAAATACTTCAGATAGAAGCTTTGAAATGAAATTCCTAAAGTTTAATATCCTTTGATTTTTTGAAAGATTACAGAAAATTAAAAAAATTTTCATTATTTCTTTGTTATTGCTGCAGCTCAGTAATTAAAGAATCATGGACTGAAATTTCCATTCTAGTAGATATCCGTCATATATGAAAAGTGAGATGCATGTTTTATAACTTTGAAGGACTACGTGCATTTTTTTCGACTGTTAAAAGTTGTTAATGTCTTCGTAAGGATTTATTTTACATTTCAACTGTTTGTGATTTATCATCTGAATTATACAGATATTAACTGAATTGCGTGCTAATTCCTCTTTAGAGGATTATACATTCGTTCCTCTTTTTTCTCCATCTTTGTCCCATCGAAAAACAAAAGTAACTTTTACTGCAAAATTAACTTTTCATAAATCGCCTCTTAGGACGCGGGCGTAATGGAAATACTGAAAAACTGGACTGTACAATTAACATGCTTTGAGAGAAAAATAACTTGCTTCACGTATGATTGATTTGTTTCCGAGTCAGTAAATGAATTAAGATGTTTTACAGAGCTTGAAAACAGATTTTCTATTAAACTGAGTTTTAACTTTTTTTATGTAACTGTATTCAATGCGCACGAATTAAAATCTTTTTCATTTAGTAATGTTTCCAAAATATAGTTGATTATGCATTTAATTTAATTCTAAGTTTTTTTTAGAAAATTTTATAACTGAGTGCTTTTATACTTAAATAATATTTCTTATATATAATATTGTATATTTATTTGATATTGAGCGATTAAAATGCAATAAATAAAAAAGCAATTATTCAATTTTGAATTTATTTATTTCTTTGGTTGTCGACGATAGAAAGATTTACTCCTGAAATTTTTTTTAAAATGATATCTTTGGAAACTTAACCAAAATTCACAACTGAGTTAACTGGAATTCACAAAATTCAACAATCCACTTTTATTTTCTTTTATAATAAACATTGTATTTACAGTTGTACTTTTATTAGAATATATTCGTCGTACACTAAGAAATTGCATAAGTTTCTTCTATAGAAACCAGCATCGAATGAGAAGTGAAATATTTGTTTTAAATGTCATTATTTAGATCTGTGATATTTGGCAGCATGATTAACATTCAATAAAGAGACGTTAATGTCAGTCATTATTCAAAGATCCTGTACTGGAATCTTTTTCCAAAGAATTTTATCTTAACCTTTTGAATTCAAAACTAATTTGGAGGTAGAAATTTCAAAATTCCTTTTAAAGCCTTAATTTTACGTAGAAACTGGATATTCCCTTTATATTATCGTATTCCTGGCATTATTTGTTCTCGTTTTACTTCATCTCACTTGGGATGTACGGTAAAATAGGGCAAGTAAGGCAATCTACTGGTTAATTGGTTTATATAATTTATTTCCAAGTAGAAGAAAAAGCTGAAGAAGCATGATGTGAAGTTGAAGGATTTGACTGTTTTGTGATATGTTATCTGCACTAGTTCATACGCTAAGCTACAATATATCTACAGACCATGAGGGAGAAATTGAATTAAATTTTTCTGCTGTTTATTCATAAAGTTTACATACAAACTACTAATGAATATTATTAATTTATTATATTTATGCATAAAAAACTGTTTCATAGTACTTTTAAGATTAGTTCAATTTTCACTTGCTGAATGTCTGATCTGACTATATGTGAATATACAAAGAAATCAATGAATAGTTATGTGGTGTTACATTACAAAAGGTCTTTTATCTTATTGTTATTCTTGCATCCGATATATAAGTGAAACAAATATCATTGTCTTGTTTATTTATTTAAAATAATTCTTGAATTAAAAACATTATATACACGCAGGAAATCATTATAAATCAGATTTAACTTCTTATTTTTACTTGAGCTTTGCTCTTTATGCCATTCGAAAAGAAGCATTATCTGCAATAATCAAATGAATTATTTATAAAGGAAGCATTGTCTTATTCAAAACACCCATTGGTTTCTTTACCGATTCGTTGCTTCAAAGGAGGTTGAATTTGTGAAATGAAACAAAATTCGGAAATCACAGGAAATTTTCACCAATAAAAAGGAATAATTGTTTGATATTCTGAAGAGGAATTAGCTACTGAGGTCGTGTCCTTGTTACCATGGAAAGCATCTGAAATAGCTTTTGAGGATAAAGACCCCCGAGTATCCGAAGGCAGAAGTCTGACAACTCAAATGAAGATGACACACACACACACTTTCGCTTTCCCAACATTTTTTACAGGGGGGACTCTCTTATACTCCTCACAGATAGAAGACGAGAAAGACCAATAATTACCGAACCAGGACTCGAACCCGGGACACCCCGATCACGGGGAAGACGAGATACCCCTATGCCAAATCGCAGGTGAGTTTCCTACTCAAATCCTATTTTCATCTCCCCGTGAATTTTATATTTTCACTATTGATGTATTATTACCACTGGTGTGGAGTCAAATTTCCAATGCAGCACCAATTCGTAAGGGGAATTCTCCGCAACCATTTAGCAAATAGATGAAAATAATATTTCATTCTATTTAAAGTCGCATTGTTTGAAGCCGAACTGCTAATATCTCCTTTATTATCCTCTAATAATTCCATATAAAATTATCAAGCACTAAAATAAGACATAATTATCCATAAAATAATTGTAGAATAGGTTTGTGCAACTGTCAGATGCGTAGAATTCCCTGGCCATTTTGCATCTTCGCTCTTCATATTTGCCTTAACTCATCTAATGCAGTGAGCGGAAGAATCCGCTCAGCTTTTCATTTAATTTTTAAACATTACTGGATGTGAAATATTAAGTTCTCGTTTAATCTCAACTGCCATAACACATATCTTGAGAATATTACGAAAAATGCAGAAAACTTTATAGGCAAAACCATGTTCATATTAAATAGATAGACCAAATTACTCTGGTGTGCAAAACTTAAGCAACAAGTGGTTTTTCGGCCACAGCTCCCCAACAAAGTATAAGATAGCCATGAAATTGCAGTATAATATGCACGTAATTCAGTAGAAAGACTACTTGTATGCAAATTTTAGAAATAAAACGTCGTAGGTGATGTAAGTGTACGTAAACCTTGTGGGTCGGCGCGCGCAGGTCAAAGCTGTGATAAAAGGATGAAGAGCACCGTAGTTAAAGACATTCGCTGCAAGTGCAAGTGATTTGTTTTGTGAAACACGTCTTCAAGAAATCATTTAGACGACTTTACTCGAGGAAGAATGATTGGGAAGCTTGAAGAGGGGCGTAGTGTGACCAGTGTCGCCGAAGAGTTCGGGATCAACAAAAGTGTTGTTTCTCGTGCTTGGAATGTCTTTAAAACTACTGGTACAGCTGTTCGGAAGGTTGGTGGTGGCCGTCCAAGGAAAACAACACCAACAGATGACCGTTACATTGTCGTACAGGCGAAAAGAAACCGTTTTCAGTCAGCGAGCGCCATATCTCAGCAACTGTGCACAGCCACAGGACGACAAGTATCAAGATTTACAGTGGCCAGACGCCTTCACAAAGGTGGCTTATTTGCTAGACGTCCTGAACGCTGCATACCTTTAAAAGTTAGCCATCGGCGGCACCGTTTAGAGTGGTGCAGAGAACACGAAACCTGGACACCTCATCAATGGAGTCGTGTCCTCTTCACAGATGAGAGTCGTTTTAGTGCTACAAGCGATTCTCTACGTCAGTTGATCTGGAGAGAGGTTGGAGCTCGATTTCATCCCAATAACATCGTGGAAAGAGATCGTTACGGTGGTCCTGGAGTTCTCGTCTGGGGTGGCATTATGTTGAACGGGCGGACTGAGCTTCAGATCTTCGACCGAGGTTCTGTAACTGGAGATCGCTACTGCAATGAGGTAATCCTACCCCACGTGCGTCTGTTTCGAGGGGCCATTGGACCAGACTTCATTTTTATGGATGACAATGCACGGCCACACCGTACTGCTAATGTTCAAGAGCTACTGGAAAGTGAAGATATCAGACGAATGAATTGGCCAGCTTACTCTCCAGATCTAAATCCCATAGAGCATGTGTGGGATGCATTAGGGAGACGTCTTGCGACACGACAGTATCCTCCTGGTAACACCCATCAGCTGAAAGATGCGTTAAAGGAGGAATGGAGACGTTTACCCCAAGAACTCCTGGATAATCTGGTGCTTAGCATGGAGAGACGATGCCAAGCAATAATTGCAGCAAGGGGAGGGCATATCCCATACTAGAGAACATCTGCCAGTTGTACTTACGCTTCTTCAGGCAATAATGTGTACCGCCACTATATGTCAAATAAAGCCTTTTTTTGTTCCATACCCTACTTTAAGCTTTATATTCATTTCTGCGCCATTATTCTTTCACTATCGTTTAAGTACAAAATAATGTACATCATATTCAAATTTCATGTCAATCGGTTGATTTCTTGTAGAGTTATGACAAAAAACGCACTTGTTGCTTAAGTTTTGCACACCAGTGTATTTTTGAGTAGTTCACCTCTTTGCATATACTTAATCTATAAAGTCATTAACAAAGAATGGAAAAAGTGCCTATTTACAATAAAAACATGCCACATATCAACCCATGCGAGTTTGAATATAGAGCTACCGGCTGGGCGTCACATCTCTCCAAACATCTCCACTCTCATCACATTTCGTTGGAAGTCTGTGGGTGTCAGAATTTAGTACTCGGGATATATACGGATGGATCAAATTCTTCAGCAGGAGTTGGGGCTGCATTTTGTGTCATGCAGGATACAGTCACCATACACCAGTGGTCAACTAGCCTATTGAGAGAAAACACGGTCTTCCAAACTGAACTCCTAGCACTCAACAGAGCAGTGAAATACGCAAACTCTCTTCCTGCATCGGATCCAATCATTATTTATGTCTACAATAAAGCAAGTATACAAGCCTCAAGCTCTCCAAAATCCAATAGCCAATTGCCAAGAGATACCTTCTCCCTTCTTGAAAATTCTCATATTAAAATTTCTTAGATCAAGGCGTGTGTAGGCTATGATGGAAATGAAGCGGCGAACAAACTAGCCAAAACAGCTGCTAGTGCTAATGATATAATGAAGCTTTCCAAGATGTCATCTGAAGAACATCCTCCAAACTGAAATGATGACAAGATGGCAAAAGGAATGAGAAGGCGAAACAGGCCATTCCATATATAAAATAATGCTAAAAGTTTCTCTCTACGCTGCCAACTGGAACAGAGCGCATGTCCTTTCTTTCAATGGACACATCCATTCCCGACAAACCTAAACAGATCCCATCTAGCCAGCTCTTGTTGCAGTAGCTGTGAGGAAATAGTATGACCAATTCACTAAGAAACCGATGACTACTGACTATCAGGGCACATGAGAAAGCCAGATACAAGTCGCGAGGAAGAATGGAACACGAGAGTTGCATCGAATACCCTTTCACGTGGCAAGATCCACTGTATAGCAAATCATATTCATAAATACCAAGTCCTCTTCAATACTGAACAAGAACTGAGACAAGAACTCTACTTGTCAAAATCAGCCGAAATTATAACTTCAAAACTCCCTGAAAAGTGCATATCTCACAAAGGAAATCAACCTCAGACGGACGCTACATATTTCTGACTCTACAGTGATTGTTTATATGCTTATTCCGTACAAAGGTTTACAATGTATTTCGCCCATTTTTTTTTCCAGTTGGTAGTCTAATTTTCCTGTAAATTCAACCCATAGTCACCATTTGTTTAGGTATTCTTGCCCCCTCCATCCAGTTATGACTTTAGAAAAAAATTGAATAGATTCGTGTAAGATTTGACGCCGATGGCATTTTCTCTGGAGATCCTGAATGTTGTATCGCCTTCCTTTTCTTTATCCTCCCACCTTGTGCTCGTCCATCTAGTTAGATAACATAGTTATGGGCATAGGATTGCGTTATGTTATGTACAATAAACAGCAATGATACATGCCATTTAGTTAATGAACAAAGTTTGGAGTACATTGAGTTTTATGACTCAAGTGGGTTGACAAAGGTAAAATAAACATTATAGTCAGCGGCAAGATCTCAGTGCAGTGAAAAGTTGCATCTCATTACGCTTCGTTAAATAGTTCGGAATAATGACAGGACTGGCGTAGATGGTATTTTTTCATCTGTCCATCATGCAGAATTGAGTATGTCATCCCAAATAAGTTTACCTAGGGAGAAGTGTCACTCAATTTTGCACAGTTTGGCCAATAAACTCAAACTTAATTCATCTCAAATAGACCACAAGAAATTTCTTCGCTTATAAGGATGTATCTAAAATGTCCTTTATCGGATGTGCCATCCTGTAAGTATGCTAAATTAGAAAGTTAAGTAGCTTAATGTTATTAAGTTAAAACGTAAAAACCATGTTTCTTCTTAATGTTGTGTAATTATTTAATTAACATAAAAACACAAAAACATTCAAGATTCTAAATTTTTCATTCCTAAATTATTTATTAGTAAAAGTCTTTCAGTAGTCTCAAATATATCAGACTTGCAGATTGCCAGATTAGTGATGCTTATTGCGTGAAATATTATACAGGAAAATTAATTGCGTGTGTTACAAAATGTAATTCAAAATATGAGAAGTATATTATTGTCTTTTTAAAAGGCCTCCGAGATTAGTTTTAAAGGACTTGTTTCCCGTTTAAAGCTTTGTACGCGTCTTTCTGTCAACACAAGAGAAGCTTGGCTAATAAGCATTCACAATATTTATAATTTGTCTAAACTACTTCACACTACGTTCGGGGCTCTGTGTTCCGGATTTATCTAAGGATTGAGCATCTAGTCAGGTCACAGATAGTGGAGTTGAAATAACACCGTTTACATTTAAAAACTGATATATTTAATATGTAATAGGATTATACACCGAACCATTAGCTGACATTTATTGTCTTTCATCAAGCACCCATACACAAATATAATAAACTATATTTTAACGCAATGGTCTCCATGGAATTTACAAGAATTGATTGGAAAAATGGCTGTTGGTTTTTAGACCTGCTTGTAATGCTGTTACTTGAATAAGCATGTTTCGTATATTAATATTTTTGTCTTTTTTGAGAAAATTTCCATTATTGTCCGTCACAGTACTAAAGGAAGAGTTTTACATAAAGCCTACATTCTCGTTCCAGTGAAATTCTCAAGCAAAGTCTTAGCAATATACAGTGTCTCACAAAAGTGATGGGACACTTGTGCTTTACAAAAGGAAAATGTAATAAAATAAATAAATAATCATGTACAAATTTTTTGTGAGTGTATTTCATACTTAAATTTTGTAACAATTAATAAATAACATACATTTTGTCAAAAAAATTAAAATAAATTTAATAAATTATACAGTCATTTAGAAAGGAGCAAAAAAAAAATGGCTCACATAAGTGATGGGACACTTGCTTTTCCATCAAATATTTATCCAAAAATTTTACTTTTTAAAAGGTTTTAATATTTTGTTGGATTTCCTTTTACTTTTAAAACATGATTTAATCTTCTTGGGATGGATTTGACTAATTTTTCTGTGATTTCTAGAGGGATTTTACCCCATTCTTCTTGAAGCACCGATTTTAATTGTTGTTTTGAAGAAATGGTGTGTTTGCGAATTCTTGATTCCAATTCTTGCCAAATATTCTCAATGGGATTTAAGTCAGGAGATTGTGGTGGTGTTTTTATTATTTCAGGACAGTTATACAGCAGCCAGAGTCTAACGTTCAAAGCAGTGTGCTTGGGATCATTATCCTGGTAGAATTTAAAATCGTTATGAAGGTTCAATTTTCGTGCTGAAGATTTAAAATTTTGCTGTAATTCTTTTCATTCTTTTCGTTACGAAGAATTTTTTCCTGGCTACTCTACCGTGATATCCAGCAGATCGAATTACTCTTCTAATAGTCTCAGGATTAACAATTACTCCATATAATGCTTGTAAATCAGCAGCAACTTTAGGAGCAATCATTCTTGGATTTTTTTTAATAATTCGAACGATAATTCGCTTTAATCCATTAGAAAGCTTTGATGGTCGGCCAGGTCTTCTTTTATCCTGAATCATATGATTCTTTTTATATCGTTTAATGATGTTGAAAACTGTTGAATGACTCAAATTAACTGTTTTAGCAGTTTCTCTAATAGATTTTCCACGTTCAATATGCAAATTAATTATTTTTCGAATTTCAGGCGAAGTTTCTTTTCGTTTAACATTCATGGCTGCACAGAGCTAAAAAACACAAATTCCAAAGCAATCTGGAGAGAAATACTGCAGACGATTTTATAAATTATTACCAATTGCTTTTGAGTAAAAACAAAACCTCCCAAAAATATTTTTATTGCTTATTTCAGACGATTTTTGTTGCATATCTAATGGTGTCCCATCACTTATGTGTGCTAATTTTTGCTCCATTCTAAACAATTATATTTTTATTAAATTAATAATTTAATATTTTGACAAAATGTATGGTATGTATTAATTGTTACAAAATTTAAGTATGAAATACATCCACAAAAAATTTGTACATGTATATTTATTTTATTACATTCTCCTTTTGTAAAGCACAAGTGTCCCATCACTTTTGTGAGACACTGTATACAAACGGCCCAATCAGTCGCACAATATCGTATAATACAACGATTGTGACCGGAAGAGCTGAAAAATACTAAAACACTAATTTTCTTACCTGGGCAACTACGACCTGCACGGTATTGTTGAAATAATTAGTCTCTCTCCGGTAAACCACAAATATACCAATTAACCCTCTAAGGGTTATGCACGTATTTCTACGTAGCCGCAAGACGTTACAGCAAGGGCGCTGCACGTATTTTAACGTAGGCTAAGAAACGATGCACGGAAATCGCTGTGCACGGGAAATAACGTAGGAGGATGTCTGTTCTCCAAGTGTTGCCGACGCATTTTAACGTCTTTCTTTCCCCCAACAAGTTTGGACATCTTGATGGATCGGAGGGGAGTCAACACAATGGATGTTTTACGACCATTTAAGATTGTCAAAGGAACTGAGGGCTCGAAAAGTCCTTCAGGGCAAAGGGCGTTTTGAATGGTCAAGGAGTTAGAGAGGAAAAAGATCCCGTTGAATAAAACAGGTGTCAGGGTCACTAAATTTTAAGTTTATGTTTATTTAAATTAATTCTTTAATTTGTTTTTATATATTTCCTGTATGGCAACCAAAAATATAAAAGTAGTTTCTTTGGTTGTTTTTTTGTGGATTGGCAACGGAAAGAAAAAAGGAGGAGAGGAGAAAAAAGATGGCGATGTGATTGTTTAGAATTGCGTATGATTTAAAGGGGAAAGTTTTGATGTTGAAAGTTGCAAAATGAAAGAAATGTTTAATAAAGAAGCCACGACAACAGGAACAAATTTTTTTCTCAAATTGTGTGTCCCATAAGCATCTGTGTGTACTTAGATTTAATTTGTATTTAGTTTCAATAGTATTTTTTGGATAAAGCTTATTTGAACGAAATTTTGTTTTAAAGTTCCATTGAAATTTTATTCAGAATGCGGTTTTATGCTCTCTTGTGATTAAACATCGAACTGAAGCATTAGAAACTCAGAAAGAATATATTTGAAAAATGGCTATCAATATATAATTAATAAATTAAATATATTTCGCATTTACAACTAAACTATTTTTAAAATGCAAATTTATGTTTTTTACTCTAATCTCTACCTCCAATTATTTTTCTTCGCTCAAAGTAAACAGATGCGATTGAATTTTGTGTTTTAAAGTAGCCTAAATTTTGAAGAATATAATAAAGTATACTGTTAGATTGTTTCTCCTTTCAGATTTATATTGTGTAATAGCATGAAATTATGTGTTCGATTTTTTATAATGTAACTACTTTTTAAAGTTGTATAATGAACGGAATGAAATAATCTCTTTCAAATTCCTAAAAGAAACAATAAAAACATTTTTTAAAAATTATTTATATCTGGGAAGTTTAGTTATTAATGCTTAGATATTTATTAATATTAGTAACAATTAATATTTAACTTCTAATACTTGGTTATTAGTATTTATACCTTGATGTAGAAAATAGAAATAGAAAAATAAATTAAATTAAATGTTTGAAAAATTTTAACTGATAACATTTTAAAAGTTTTGACTCTGTAAACTATCTTAACAAATTTTTTTAAATAGTTTATCAAAGAAGATACTTTTCTTAGGTAAAACGGTAGATACATAAATTTTTTTAAAAACTCAAAAATTCTGCATTTATTTTACAGTTTTTAAACAATTTTTTCTTTGTTATGCTAAAGAGACTTCTTCATTAGAGGCTAAAATCTGAATGGATAAATAACATAGCTTTTGAAAAATCTTGTGCAAAATGCAACACGACTTTTAATGACATGATTTAAAGAAACTACTAATGGAAAATAATGCAAATAAAGGCTTCAATGCTTCGTGAACTATAAACTATTGATGAATATGGAAAAGTTTTAGAGTTCATAGCTATGGCTTGAAATCATAAACTGTTATTTACTAAGATCAAATAAATGAATTTGCATTACTTTACTCAAATTTTGGCAGGTGTTTTTTATGGAAGAAAACTTCATAAACTGCACACTTTGGTGTGGAACGATATTAAAAGTTGTCGGACCCAAACTTGAAAGCAATTTTTATCAAGATTTTATTTTTATTATTATTAAAAGTAATCTAAGGATTTACAATCATGATAAAGATCAATGGTAGTATTAATCTTCATATTTTCTCATATGCTTATGCAGTGTAGCGCTATCCGTATTTTTTAGTATATTTGAATAGAAACAATTATGAATTTTGAATCTTTTATATTGGAGTGAAAATTCGATATTTTTGCAGTAAAGATGTCAAAACAACGTACCAAACTTCATTTATCTATTTTTTATATTTTGAAATAATCGCTTAAACACTCGCGGAAAGACTGACTCATGGATAATCAATATTTTGACACATTATATTAAAAATTTTTAATACAAATCTACATTTTGATAATTTTGTGCGACATGTATAATATATCAAGGTGTTTCCGTTTTGGAATATCATGTATACGCATACACAATTTTTACATACAGATTCAACTAGTTTCATCTAATATTTGACACAAGATTACATCTAACTTATTTACAATTAATTTAAGAAAATTGTAATATTTTTACTTACTAGAAAGAAAGAAATTAAAAATTTCACAAATTATTTGACTGAAATGATTTCTAGTGAATGCTCTGCCTTTTTAATTCCGGCTATTGAATTCAGAAAAGCTTAAAAACAGGATTAAAAAAGATTCAGGGACTTAAAGTGTTTTTTTAAAAAAAAGGATTAAGCCATATCCAATATGCTACATTGAACTGAAATTTGAGAAACAAATGTTTATTTTTAAGTCAATTATATAAATAAT
>JAOUZG010015241.1:1897254-1913459 GCA_026289955.1 Argiope argentata | reverse complement strand
AAAAATATTTAATTTCGATGATAAGTTTTTTTAGTATATTAGAGTAATTTTCTAACTTTTACTAAGAATTATATTCAAATTAAATAAAGGAAAAAAAAGAAAACCTTTGAGATTCAAATTTCAGAACACAATAAAAGAGAGAATTGATCTGTTGCTTTGACCACCAAGCCACGCATTCCCTTCAATAGCCGAAGAATCTTTGTTTCTTAACACGAAAATAAAATTAAAGCTTTTGAAATGGGCAAATCCTTCTGTAAAACCACAATGTTAATAAAAGGAGGGTTTACTGCGCATGTGCATGTACTAGACACTGAAAATCAATCAATAACATATATATATATTTTAAAAAAATATTTTATTTCGTTAATAGGTTTTTTGGAATATTTTACAGTAAACTTCTAATTTTTACTTAGAATTATAATCAAAATAAAAATAAATAAAACATCTGAGGCTCGAACTTGAGACCAGAAAAAATAAGTGGTTTGATTTGTTGCTTTGACCACCAAGCCACTTCTCGCATGAAAAACCGTAGAATCTATGATTCTTAATACGGCAGTAAATTTTAAGTTTTTAAAATGGACAAAACCTTCTCTTAGACCACAGTGCTAAGAAAAAGAGGGTCTTCTGCGCATGTGCCTGTACATGACACTTAAAATCATTTTTAATTGCATTCATAATTTTAAAAAATTGTTTTATTTCCGCAAATGGTTTTTTGGAATAATTTAGAGTAAATTTCTAAATTTATTTAGAATAATAATCTAAATTTAAAAAATGAAATATACATCTGAGACTCGAACTAAAGATTTTATAAATAAAGTAATTTGGCCTGTCTCTTTGTCAAACAAGCTACATCTCTGTTGAAAACTGGAAGAATCTCTGATTCTTAATATGACAATAAATTTTAAGTTATTAAAATAGAAAAAAACTTTTCTAAAACCACCATGCTAAGAAATGGAGGGTCTTCTGCGCATGTGCCTGAACTTGACACTGAAAATCACTTATAAATCTATTAATATTTTTTTTAAAAAAATATTTTATTTTTGTAATATGTTCTTTTTTGAATAATTCAAAGTCAACTTCTATCATTTATTTAGAATAATATTCAAAATAAAAAATGAAAAAGAAATAACACAATTGAGACTCGAATAGAAAACGAGAAAAAATCACACATTAGCACTATCTCTTTGTCCACCCCGCCACATCTTACTTGAACGTCTTAGGAATCTTTGATTCTTAATATGATAATTAAAATTTACATTTTTAGAATGGAGAAAACCTTCCCAAAATTACTATCTGAAGAAAAGAAGCTCTTCTGTGCATATGCCTGAATTTTGTACAAAAAATTAATCATAAATGTATTAATATTTTTAAAAA
Organism: Argiope argentata; assembly: GCA_026289955.1. Taxonomy (NCBI): domain Eukaryota; kingdom Metazoa; phylum Arthropoda; class Arachnida; order Araneae; family Araneidae; genus Argiope; species Argiope argentata. The sequence goes on along the minus strand of JAOUZG010015241.1, from coordinate 1,912,085 downwards.
AGGTTTTATTTTTGAGTCATATTTTTTGAAATTATTTAGAGCAAACATAAAATTTTTTTAAGAAAAATATTCAAATTAAAACATGATAAAAGATATAGCTCAATTAAGCAGTTTTGAGATTCGAACTAAAACAGTTACAATACTGTAATATTCCTTATCGAATTAACCACTACGCCACATATTATTTGAGCTTCGGAGGGATGTTTGATTCCTCAGGCATATGTTTATAGTTGGTATTGATGTAAAATTTACTTATCGCATAGTGACAAGTAGTTTAGATATTATGGATATTATTAGAAATTAATCAAATATTCAAAATTGAATAAAATTAATGATGAGAGGAAATATTATTTCCGAGAAGAAACACATAGATTGTTAAATAGAAGCAATAATGACTACTTTTAATCATCAAAGCGTGCTGATTTGTTGTATTGCTTATTATTACGGATTACACAATTTCCGGATGGTCATAATTTGGCGGTTTAGCAACTCATTGGTTAGTACTTTAAATTTGTCGATAAAGTTAACGGTATAATACGGAAGTACCATTGGATCTCCAAATTTTGTTTCCTTTTTTGGCCTGTAAAATATTACAACTAAGATATGTGAAGTGTTTCAAGGGGAGAAATTGATTCATAGTCATTGCATTAGAACTGCATAATTCCAAAACATTTTGCAGAGACTGCGGACGTAGGAAGCCTATCTGTCATTCTGTCTTTGATAACGAAAAATCCCAGAAATCTAGCTGAATGAGATTATATATATGTGGATCATAAAAATTTTAGATCGTAAAAAAAATGATTACATCATTTGACAGTTGAATTATATTTGTCTATTCTTGAATTTGTGAGCCTAAAAGAACTGTATAAAATTATTTTAACAATATCAAGAAATAATTCCTCTTATTCAGTCAAACATTTTCTTAAATTTTAGGGTTCCAGTATTTTATCCATTAATTATTGAACAGATTTCACTCCATTTTTGAAATTATATCGATGAAATTATGGTTCAAATTTGCTTTTCTATATTATATTTACTTTATAAACAATAACATTTCGTGTTTTAGGAAAGTGGATGCACTTTTTGCGCACTCATCTTTTGTAAAAAAACAACATTCTTTTATTGAATACACGACAAACATCTATCTTTTTTTTATTAATTTATGGGTCTCTAAGAGGAATGGTCAGTGCTTTGTAGAAGTATAAATATGGTATTCGATATTTCTCAAAGAAAAAAGGATGTCGGTTTTCATTCTTTTATGACAGTTTAATTAAGAATATCAAAGATCTATGAAAACCCTATTTTTTTCTTTACTTTTTACGTTAAATTGTACAAAAAAATATGAGAATGTATTGCAAACGACTGAGAAATTCAGCTTTTAGTTTCCGAGCGACCTCCATAATTCATTCTTTCCTCATGTTTGACTGACAATACGAGATTAAATTAAATAGTTTCGTACCCAGAAGAAAGAGAAATAAAATAATCAACACAGATTATAATTCGAAAACCTAAGAGAAAGATGAAACCTACGAAGAAACCATAAATTAGGAAATTATATTTACATAGAAATCTAGTATGATTAAAAAAATTAAAGATCGTCAATTAACAAAATGTTTGTCTATCATCATTCCTAATGCTTGTTAAAACAATATCGGAAAATAGAAAAGAGAAATGGACCATTGTCACATTCTTACAAATGAAAATATCCTTGTTTTTATAATGTGTCCAAACAAGCATTCTTAGAGCTGCGGATTTATTTGGAGACATTCTGTTGATGCTGTTGTTTGAGCTACTCTGATCTAAATGTTGAGAATATGAAAAATGTTTTCAGCTATTTTGGCCAAAGTTCCACCGTATATTACTTTATACGTAAGAATAAGATAATAAATTAACTAAATAAAATTAAATATGTGATTTCATTTATAAAGATTTTGTAACCTTTTGAATATTTGGCTCTCCCATATTCTAAACTGTCACTAGTTTATGGATTTGCAGGATGTGAAAGAGTTAAATCAAAAATATGTTAGGTTAATGATATCTAGTTTATAACCCCGATATAAAAATTATATGATCTATGAAGTTTAAGAATTGAGTAAAAAAGGGCAATTCAAACTGTATTCGATTATATTTAATATATAGTAGAATTATCTATGCATTTGATAAAATAAAGAGAAGATGTCTACCCTTTGGTTGTTGATTAAAGAAAATCAATAAAATAATTGTTATTCAAGGATGATTACTACAGCATAGTCGAGCCTTCTTGATGAGAAGAGACTCTATACACCAAAAGAATATTGTCCATTGTTAAATGCAATAATGTGTTAGTATAACGTTATTATTAAAACGCAACAGTGCTCTGTTTCATTTGATGAAAAGTTACATTGATCTCATAACGAATTTCGCTGTGCTTATTTTTTAAAAAAGGGGTTTTAATATCTTTGATATCTCTTCATGTTTTTTTGGAAGGCTATTTGAAGTATTTTAGTGGCACCGAAGATTTTTTAAGAAAATCGGTCGAGGATTGTAAGTACTATCCTTCATTTCTTATCAAAAATTAATAAAAGAAAATAGATTAGATTTTTACTTAACAAATTCTTCTCCCAATCTTTCGATTATTATGAAGGCATTCAGACTTCAGCCTAGTAAAATTAAATTATTTTGTAAATTATAATGTTCAATTAAAATTTTATCACGCTAGTGAGTTACCGATAAACAATTTCTTCAAATTATAAATGAAAATGAGGATTAATGAAATTTGTAACATTGTTTTATGTTCAGCTATCATGGAGTTTTTTTTTTTTTTTTTTTTGTAACTGACGGAAACACATTTTCGTTGCTCTTTATCCGACAATTTATTTTTGAACCTTGTTAATCAATCACTTTCTTTCCGTTTTCGCTATAAGATTGTGAGTGAGTTTTGATTCTGTAACATTAATATAAAAATTTCACAATTTTCTTAGAAATTTAAAGGTTATGCCATTTAAAATGGTAGCAAATACATTAATTTATAAGCTTGAATATTTTTGTGCTGAAAATAGATCAAGTTGAACAAATCAAAATTAGTTATTCTTAGAGGGGACGTCCTCCCCTACTACCATCCCTGCCTTCTGCAAGAGGGGAAGACTAAATATTTCCGATCTTTAAGGAATGGAAAACAAATATTAATGAATGCTTATTACAACTTTATCTTCCCCCCTTTAATGTATGCTAGTTATAGCTGATCAAATTAAGTATAGAAATATGCCTTACTATTTTTTTACTGAAATTTGATAAGATATTTTAAGCTTTTAAAAAATTCACAGCAAATAAATAAGTTAAATATATGCATTAAATGCTTTAAACTTTAATGGGAAGCATCTCGACATGTGTTCGAATATGGTTCCTGAATGTTTGTGAACGGTAAAATATTACTGAATCGATTCCACAGCTTATGCATAAGATTTTGGGTAAAATTTGTTACGAAGACTGATGAAATCGCAGTTTGGGTAATTAAATCGTATCGATCATAGTTATCGAAAAGGAACATGCGAAGAGTTAACCGTTTGCTTTAAATTCGAATGACGATGAATCTGAATTCCAAGACATTGAAATTTTAACGAATGGAAAGTTATGAGGAGCCAGAGAAAAATTTCAATTAGCGAACTTCTGTATTTTTAGAGAGTGACCAGTTTCTAATTTTATATTTATGTTCCATTACATTTAAATTGAAACAAAATGATTTGAGAAACAGGATAGATTCTAATTAGTAAATTCATCTTATGAATTTCCACTTTTAATTTAAATCTGTTCACTATTCTTCAAATGCGAGTTTATAAATTTGTTAAAGGTGTAGTTTTTCAGAAATATTGAACTTTTATAGGAAAAAAGCAATTAGAAAGGTGCCAAAAACACTTGGTAATTAAATAGAAAACTGAATGCAAAATACATACTTTATTTGCAAACTTGATATACAAAAACAAGGTTACAATATTTTTATAACATAAAAAAGTACAATATGAATACATTGAATTAAGAATTCACTATAAGCAACAAATTAGACTTATTAATTAATGTAATAAATTAGAGAAGGAATACAATTTTTAAAGAAAAACATTGCCTAGACAAAGTTGATATATTCTAATTGTAAAGTTCGTATTAAACATTGGTTATTAAAATATAGCTAAGAAAATTAACAAATTTAAATAAGTTATTGTATAATACAATTTTAGTTTAAAATTCATTGATTTTTTAAATGCATGATGAAACTTGAATAAGTATAAATTTATTATTTTATAAAATAATTTTAACATGTTAAGCACATTTAATACTTTTAAAAATTTTATAATTTAGAGTCCTTAACTTTCTTATATTACAGAAGAAAAAAAAGTAGCCTATTTACTACTACTTCAGATTCATCGCATCCATTCGCTTTTTCCTCAACACACTAATTTATTCAAGTAGATGTTTAGCAATTTTTAACTCATTTTCACATACTTGCATGTCATATTCTCTAAAAGCATATTGATCTCCATGCTGATCAGACACAGAGATTAAATGCTTTCAGAGAATCAAAAGGTATTTTGATTGATTGGCCGGCCGAACCAATCAAAGTACCCTTTATCCGTGACCTTACACATCTATCTAAAAATTAAAATGGCGAGATATTTAAGATACAAAATGTGATATTTTAAATTTACTATTAATTTTGCAATAAATAACTATTGCTAGCTCTATTTTAAATTGAATAAGGTTAAAATTTTGGATTAAAAAGTAACTGCAAATGGATGCAACGAATGGAAATATTTAATATACCTATTTATATTTTCAGAATTATTTTAATATTTTAGATTTAAATTAATGGACACCATCGTGCCTTTAAATTTCGAATGAGGAATCATTATTGCTATGAATTAGGAGTTTTGGATGTGAAAGTTTATAAAATAGGAAATAAATATCCCTTGTATCATAATTTTATAATTACAGTTCCAATACTCAATCAAGTTTAAATATAAAAACAAAACATTCAAAATGCTCTTTCAGGTAACTACAAAAGCTGCATTTAAAATGATTTTTCAGGTAACTGCAAACATTACTTCTGAATGAGCAATATTTAAAAAGTTTCCTTAATTATTTTAAACGATCTGAGCAAAACATACAATATATCAATGCGTTATTTTCTTTATCTTTTATACACAGTAAAGTGGCCTTTTTTGAGAAGAGACTATTTTTAGATTCCAAATTAGCCAAACATGCAAATACGTATTTGACATTTATCATGTCAAATTTTATTATATTACTGCTAGAGACCAAACTTCTTATTGAAAATTTCGAACTACAGACCAGCTAACAAAGATTAAGATAAAGACAATATTTCAAAGATAAATTTCAAGATCCTTATGAAATGCTACATTCTTTCATTCTTTAACTATCCATAAATGATTGTAGAAAATACTCTATAAAATTAAGTTCTAGAAGTGGACAAGAAAATGAAATTGCTTTCACGAGTTCAGCCATTCAGCACAATTTAAAAAACACATTTTTTTTTTTAATTTAGATCAATTGAGAAGTATACAACAAATCGTTATATTGATGCCTGTAAACTACAGTAAATCATTTAACAATAAAAAATATTCAAATTTTTCAAATTGTATTCTAGCAATTGATGAAAAATAATTGTAACAAATTATTTAACAGTATTTGAACACATTCTATGTTGAAATGGTAAAGAAATACATATGAAAATTAAGCGATTCGATTTAATTTCAATGAAATTACAGTAATGTAAGTTGTTGCAATTTCTGCCTACATTTCTGGTTCAATGAAAATCCTGCTTGACAATTTGTTTATCTCTAATAAGTAACTATGGCAATTTTAAAAATGTCAGAATTTCATTTATCTTGGAGAAAAAAAACTTTTCAATATTTTTGAAAATTGGGTTTGGATTATTAGCAAAATCAAATATATTATCAAATTTTAAACTATTAGTATAAAACTTGATCTAGATCCTTTTTAAAAGTTCGTTTCTCAAGAGATTAGAAAGCAAGCACCACATTTCAAAGAAATAAATATATGCCATCATTTTAAAGATGTTTAACCTCTAGCTTACGGGCGGTACAACTGCTGTACCAAGATTTTTTTTACCTTTCCTTACGGGTCGGTACAACTGTTGTACCAGTAACAAGCTTGGATTTCGTCCCCCCACTTGAACTTCCCGGCGAACCGTAATTGCCTCATAAAAATCCCTGCCCTTTTGTGCTGTACCCTTCAGGGTCAGGAGATTTCGTCCTGCTGTAGTTATAATCACTGTTGGCGCTAGTCAGTTTTGTGAACCTTGCTTTGGCGACATTTTTTAAGTAACATTTCTGAGAGGTATGGAATGAGTTTGTAATACTCGATTGAAAACATTATTCTTTTCCACCGTTGCTTAATTTCTAACCATTGTAAATTGTTAATTTTCTAACAATAAAATTTTGTAAATTTATAATAATGTCCGTTTATAATTTTATTTGAATCAAGAATTACTTGAAATTTCATTTCTGATGGAATGGTGTAGTGTAGGTAATCGGTGACCTAGATAAATTGCTACATTTTTCGTCATTCGTCATAGTCCAAAAAAACTAAATTGAACCTACGATTGGGTTTTTTTCTTTCACCCTATCATTATTCTGTTTTACATTGAAAAGTGACACAACACTGTTTTGTCTTCATGCCTGCCTCCCCTTCTATGACTGGAATCTCGGGCATATATACTTCGCAGTTACTAATGTACTATTCTAACACAACATTAAAGAATTGACTACTTAAGATTTTTTAACTTTTAAAGTTTAATACTTGAACAAATATTTCAGGCTAAAAATACATTTGGGTTGTGATTTTTAAGCCAACTGTAAGTTTCATCATTATTTTTTATGATTAATGAAAACGGTTGCTTTAATTATTTATAGATAATCATTCGTTAAAAGTTATGATTCTAATTTTAAAATATTGAAAGAGGTTCTTTAAATCTATGATAAATAATAATTGGTAGCTTTTTATGCATTCAAACATCAGAAGAGAAATATTAAAATCTTTATGCCTTCATTTCAATTCACTGAAAAGCTACTAGACATATGAATTTTTCCAGAAACATTTTTACTCAAATAAAATAGTAGGAATTCTAGATTTAATTTTAAGCATTTCTGAAATATAATCTAAATACTCTGCTTGTACAAATGTTGTAGCTAATTACGAAAGCTGATCATTTAGAATGCTAGCTTTATTCATTAAAGATTTTTTGAAAGTTTTCTTTTTTGATAACTACTTTTCAACATATTATTATATCAATGAAATCTTATGTATCAAATTCTAAACATACCATATCTAATCTTAGTTTGGTTAAATTAACCGTCTTAAATCTGGTGATTAGTTGCGTATTAGTAAATTTTTAAGCAGAAAAAAAATCATAAATCAATTATTTATTGCCTACAAAACTCAGCGTACTTTTCAAAAATACTATACTGCTATGACTTATTGAAATTTTCGGGAAAAAATCACTATAAATTATAAGAATCGACAATAAAATAGGGAAACGTCACTAGTGATTTATATTGAAAACCGTCCGAAATATGTTAGGAATAAAAAATGTATTTGTTTTTTATTAGCTCAATATATTAATATTAAAAATTTGAAATTAACAAAATAGCAGACAATCATATATGCTATTTTGCAGATACATTTAACTTACAAAATAGCTAAGAATTGTTTTCTCTATTTTGTGCAAAGAAATGAAAATATTTTCAAAAAAAATTAGTTATGAATTTTATACATTATTTATAAATGTTTACATTTAATAAAGATAAATGAGTTAGAAGAAAAATAAAATGAAATTCACGGTGATGTGTTCATGTTTTATAAGAATTAAATTTACACCTTCAGTACGGCTTGAGAAATTTATTTAATCACAAATATGATTGAAAAATTGACAACGATAAATAATTATACCGCAGTTATTCTATTTAAAATTTATTTAATATCATAAAATTTAAGTCATTACTTGTATATATATATAATCAGAAAACTAGTGTTTCAGAAAAAAAAACTGCGATAAAAAGCTTTTTCTAGGGGACCAGACAAAGTAAAACCTCAAAAAAGCAACCCGGTTAAGACGGAGAGGACAGATGACCAATTAGCACTACGGGTGGCCGAAATCGGACAACAATCGCTTTTAAAAAAGGGGGAAAGCATTTGTTATCTTCTTCACAGAATCCCCGTATTCAAAGGAACTTTTTCGAGTTTGGGTTCCCGCAACGTAAAGGTTAAATGGGCAAATGAATGAAATTCCAAACAATTTTTTATTGAAACGTTGACCGATATGCCAAATATTTTTTCTGGATGATAAATATTTCAAGTGCTTCAAAGTTCAAAAAAAATTCTAGAAAAATAATTGACTACCTTGTTCCTAAAATACAAAAATGAAAGATTTCAGAGACTTATATTGATAACCTGTATTAATGGCGATTACATTCTTAGATCACATTTTCACTATGCAGACAGTTTATGTATTGATAAATTTCTGTACTAAATATATATTTTTAACTTGGTCTAATAATTATAAATTTTGCAAACTCAATTGCAGGCATTGGAAGAGTGTCCATTTTTAGAAAGGTTCCAAATTTTCATGTGTGCTTGATAGAGGCTCCAGATGGTATCTGTTGTACCGTGATCACTTCAGTTAAAACAGGATCATTGCCTAAAAACATTCAATATTTGAATTAACATAGAGCAGATTTAGAACTTTCAAGACTATATGAAATGCAAGAATATTAATGATTTCATTTTACTCTTTATATATGCATCATTAAGTAAAAACCACTAGAAAAAATGTATCTAAGTTTTTTTATTTATTGAAGCGAACAATAATTCTTCACTTTAGCTAGGATTAGTTTTTAGTAATCGACATTTGGTCCTTTGAAAATGGAGCTATTTATAGCAGCTTAAATAAAAAAAAAAACTTTAAAATATTTAACAATGCATTATCTTGCTCCATAATATTCCCAGTAATTATACGTCTAATCTATGAGGGTCAGAAGTGACACAAAAATAGCTGTCCAGTAGTCGCAGTTGTTGGCTGGAGTTAAGAATACGATAGGTCATCTTTACCATTCTCTCTAAACGTTTAAATGTTCTAAAATTGAATGCATTAGAACATAATGAAGAAATTCTGAAGCTTCATTTGAGAAACATGCATATTATCTTAAAGGCTAGATGTAGTTATGTTTATGAGTTCAAGCAAAAAGCAAATATGTTTGAAGATCTTACTGATACAAGGCTCTATTATAATTCAAAAAGAATTTTAGATTATATATTTTAAATATCAACAGCAATAAATTTGATTCATTCCAAAAGTGTGAAAGAAAACGCGAAACAAAATTATACGGAAACCCTCATTTTTTTCATTGGTGCAGAATTTGAAAAGATCCTTGACGCTACATTTCCCTGGTTACGAGAAAATGCAGAAGGCTTGCGCAAGTGGACCTCAACTATTTTTTGGGTTAGCTGAAACTGCTGCTTCTATTTCAATAATCTTTTGCAAGATCTGGAGGGTTTATAAATGCTACATAGTGTCATTGCATGGGTATTTTTATTACTATTATTGCAATTCAGAAATTTACCACTCCCTTGAGCTCCTAATAATTAGAACTTGCCCGAAAAGAATATCCTCCCCGCATGAAGAAATGCTGGAGTCTAAGGTAGCGTAGAATCGAGAAAGGTGTGTTACCAAATACGTCTTTCTGGTTTAAAATCAGGGCATCAACCATGAATATGGATCCTCTTTGTTAATACCTAACAAAATAAAAAAAGAACATTTTTATAGTTCTAATCATCCTCGAATAATCAAATAACATAATTCGACATAATCTTCATTTCAATGTGAATTATACTTAGCTGAACTTACCGATGTCACATTGGCACTGTTCTTTTCTGGCCATACAGATGCATTCTATGTAGATTTTGAGGATGGAGCTTAAAGGGAATTCTCTTCACATGCGAGGTGTGCTATTCCATTGTCCAAATGGAATCAAATTTATTATCTTCACCGTGCACTATTTTGGTATCATTTGAAGAAAATTTTACCTGTGTTTTGATTGACAAAACATTCTATCAGAGTAAAACTTAATTTAAAATCCATTAAGAAACTTTCTAATAAATATAAAATTATTTAAATTGAAATTATCAAAGCTCTTACTATTATTACTCCAAAAATATTTCAGTGCTTTCTTGAAAGCAGTTGTCATGTTTGTCTCCTGTAACAGACTACACATTAGAAATCGAATTAATTCTGACAATCATCGCGCAGAAACTACTTGTTTATGATCTCTTCGTCTTTCACGCATTTTCTCTTTCAGTCCATATGCCGTTTGCTAGAATGCAATATCTTTTTCGGTCCTAAGAGGAGATATTGATAAAACATTAAATATTGGAAATTAGTTTTAACTATCAATTAAATTTCATGAATATGTGTTCATAATTCAATCCTGAGAGAAACAATTCGAATATGAACTTGAAACCTCCAGATATCTTGGGCTGTTCACTCTTCGTCCAAAACATGTGACCATATAAATATATTAAATATTTATATTAAGAAGTCAAATAATTCATCAAAAAATTACGGAATGCATACAATTTATTTTTGCCCTTTTAATTTATAAATTGTGAGCATGAAAAGAATTTAGTGTTATGCTGACAGAACCTATTAAATATAAATTTTAATTAGGAAAGTTATTAAATCTCTTCCAGCCATCTTTCCATTAAAAAGGAAAATAGTTTAGTAAATGAAAAATTAAGTTTATAGAACAATCTAAAAAATACAATAATCTCAAAAAGACTTAATTTCCTGAGAGCATATTTACGAAAGCGACGCATTTCGTAATTAAATAAACATATTTATTAAGTATTAGTGGAAAATTTATTAATTCTCCCCTAAGCAAAATTCTTGATTGTAATAAATTCAGATTTGTTAATCGCTAGACGGCTCTTCAAAAAGAACATGTAACATAAAACAGATGAATTTTGAGAAATATTAAATTTTGTTTTACCAATGTTCATATTCTAATTTTACAAAATATCCAGTTGCTTGGAAAAAAACGAACTTAATGATTTCTCAATAATTATATTTCCAAATTACTACGACTATTGAATAATAGATCGTAGTAGATTACTACGAATTAATAATACATTGTCATTCCAAAAAAATAAGCTTATCGAAGGCTAATTGCCTGAACTAAATAGAATCACCTGGAAATTTTTCTTGCAGTAGATACTAGAACATGAACGGAAACGGTTCCTCGGCCATGCAACACTTCTCTTCTGATACGGACATCTACATGTTGATCAAATGCTAGCGTCCATTATCTCGCATCCTATACTCAGGAACACGTAGGAGACACATTTCCATTCCCTAATTAATATGTTGAGAGTAGCTGAAAGGGCAGCATTTATTTCGATAAATATCTCCAGAAATTTATTGGTGGCTGCGAAGAGATGCAAAACATAAGCTATTTGCTAGACGAACCAATTAAAAATAGATTTCAGATTGCATGCCGTTTCACTAATCTAAATAGCAAACTTGTTGTGCCCATGAAATTTCTCATCATTTTAAAGTGAATACTTACTCGCAACCAGCAAATTCGTTGTAGAATGAAGGGTATACACATGAAACAGAAAGCAGCTCAGTCGGTGGTTGGCAAGATATCTTTTTCCATGGAAATGGCATAGATACAGGGCATGATGTCCAGCCTATCAAAGCATGATTATATTCAGTCTTCATTTCGATACAGAAGTGATCATAAATAGCATAACTTACCAATATTACTTCTGTCTGAGTCTGATAAAGTTTCGTGGCCATCCAGATAACTGCAACCCATACTTTCTTTTGAGCTGGAAAGGCATTGACTGTACATAAGGAGAATGACGTTGAGCTATTCTTTTCAATGAATATCGTAGTGTCCTTTACAGCGAACTGCTCCAAAATTTCAATGAAATTTGCCACGATGATTTCTTGGACGTTGCATCCCACTTGGACGAGTGAAAAATCCAATGAATGCAACAGAAACTTGGTTATTAGTGAAAAAATTTAAATTAAAGATCCCATTAATTCCTTCTTATTTGCAGAAGATGACAATAAAACGACCACTATCCTTCTTCCCTCTCTCTTAAACTGCACCAAATAAAATCCACATAATTGAGGCATTTTCGTCGCTTAGAAGCCACGCGAGTGGAATATCCAGAGATTAATATATCTTCCACATTCTCAATCTAAATACCAAATGTTCAGATTTTAAAGTGTCTTTCAACTGATTAAACATCTGAACGACCAACTGACAGCTTAGTGATTAAATTTTGAAAGGCAATGAATTATAAAGATAATTATCTTCTGTTTTATTTTGTTTACAATTTCAGTTTGTTCTATATAAATAAAACTTGCAATCATTTGCCTAAATACATTTCGTATTTTTTAATTGTGAAGAGTATTTTTTTGCATAACTTTGTATAGAGAAGTGCAATACGAAATTACTAATAGTAATATCAATTAATTACAGAATAGGTTTATTTTAGGATATTCCTTTTTGAATTTCAAGTAAATTAATAAATTACATTTATCCAAGTTTTTCCTATTTTGATTTTACTAAATTATTTATTTAAAGGAAATTATAAAAATTATTTCACATTCAATACATGAAAAATCATTCAAACTTCCGTTTACGAATTGTGATATCGAACAAGTTAAATTATTTCTGAATCTTAGGAATGTGAGAATTCAAATAAGCTCAGCCATTTTTTTAAAAATCCTAATAGAAATAAGCCTTAAAAATATCAGGTCAGTTGAGGTTTGATTGATATTTCAGAACGAAGTGACAAAGTTTTTTTTTTTTTTCTACGAGATAAATTGTGATATCAACTAGAGGATTATAATGCATAAAAAAAGGGGCAAAAGAGAACAAGACCCATTAGATTGCTTTTCATATTATAATTTGGAGATTTCAATTCCAAAATAGAGAAAAAAAAGGTTTAAAATGCGAAATATTTGAGTTAATACTCTAAATAGCAAGAACTGTCAGTTGAAGTTTAAAATATAAGTGAAAAATGCGGCAATTCAAATTCCTTATAAACGATCACTCGGTTAAATGTCCCAAATAAGAAATAATATATTCTGTTAGAATAGAAATTTGATATCATTTGGAGAAATTAATATTTTATTAAATTAATATTTTAGCTTAAATTATAATTAGATGAGAATATTAGTATTTTTATCGAACTACCACTTTAAAAAAAGGCTTTCCTTTTCAAGGGCTTATGTCATTGATATTTCGAATTTAATAGAAATACGTGTTTTTATCGATTCTTATCAGAAAGTAAGCATTAAAAAAGTTAAATTATTTACAATCCTTTCATTATGATCGACTTCGGCTGAGTTTTCAATATGAATGATTTTTCGAAATGCCATGAAACGAATTTAAATAATTAAGTTGATTTATCCATTAATGATTCTTAACTTTCTTCTGGTTTGATTATTACAAAGAAAGGGGAAAGCATGATTATACATTCAAGTATCAATAAAAAATTAGCAGATGTGCAAGATTCAAATACAAAGTGGTTTTATAATTAACTAAGAAGCGGGCATGTCAAAACCCAGTCCAACTTGGAATTTCTTTCCGTTTTCCTATTGTAAAGAAACCTTTCAAACACTTCGTACATAGTCATGATTTCAATTAGAAATATTGATTGAACTAACCCACCCGGATTAGAATTAGGAAAATTTATGCACAATACACAAACGATACAGAATTTTTCTTTGGCATATTCTTAACACACACTCGCACACCACCCGAAAATTTTATCTCAAACGTGCATTATCAATACCATCGACGCCGCAACTGAACAAACGTGCATTACCCATATCATCGACGCCGCAACTGAACAAACGTGCATTACCCATATCATCGACGCCGCAACTGAACAAACGTGCATTACCCATATCATCGACGCCGCAACTGAACACGTCTAACATACGCCTCCAACACCAACTTCCACATCACAACTACACATACACATTACTCTCACTGCATAAGCCCCCTGCATTCAACAGAAGATACATGCGTACCCACGCCAGCAACACCAACCATAACTGAACCCAAATGCTTTTTCACAACAACGATAACACCCTCAAAATCACAGACAACACGCACATTACTAATGCCTCCAACGCCACTTCCAATCCACAACTGATATATTACCCAACCCATCAATTCCTGTTTCCATATCTCCCACTAGCGTATTCATTACATCGCTGACACCACAAACTTCCAATATTCACCATTATGTACAATAACACCATGCGGAAACATAAACTAACCAAATGGACAATCATTTTTCCATAAAACAAAACTAACCAGAGCTAAATAAATTATCCCGCAAATGTTCATTTCTACATTCCTCTGTAATATAACTCCATTCACTCCCGGATGCGACATTGTACAAGTTAGAACCCGCTTCCAAAACAGTATTGCCCACACCAGCCCTCGCACCACAACTGAGCACGCACGCATTGCCCACACCAGCCCTGGCACCACAACTGAGCACGCACTCATTGCCCACACCAGCCCTCACACCACAACTCAACACGCACGCATTGCCCACACCAGCCCTCGCGCCACAACTCAACACGCACGCATTGACCACACCAGCCCTCGCAACACAGTTCAGCACGCACGCATTGCCCACACCAGCCCTCGCAACACAACTGAGCACACACATAACCCACACCAACCCTCGCAACACAACTGAACACACACATAACCCACTCGAGCCCTCGC
>JAOUZG010015241.1:1883286-1897244 GCA_026289955.1 Argiope argentata | reverse complement strand
CACAACTGAACACACACATAACCCACTCGAGCCCTCGCAACACAACTAAGCACACACATAACCCACTTCCATCGGCACCAATCTCACACCACTACTGAGCATATGCACATAAGACTATAGACACCAATCTCCACACCACAATTTCAAACACATAACCCACACCAACCTTACCACTAATGCAAACATACACACACACACATATAACCCACACCATTGACGATAACCACCGCACCACTACTGTACACACACATATAACCCACGCCTCCAATACACCAATCCTCACACCCCAACACTACCTAACATCACAACTGAACATGCATGCATGTATTGATTCATTCATTAACCACGACAACATCCACCACCAGGCATCATAACTCAGCACGCACACATTACCCACAACTACGACACCACTCCAAAAATAACCAACACGCACATTACCAATGACTCCAACACCACACTCAAACTATAACTGAAACATTATCTACTCCACCTACTATTCTCCCACTTGCGCTCAAATTACCTTGCTAATATCACAAACTACCAGTATTCAACATTACGTACAATGAGTTAACCATGAAGGCAATCATTTCCATATAAAACGAACGTGAAATCCATTGTCCCGTTTTCATATCATATGCCCATTTCCACTGGACTGTCACAACCCACTTTCTGAATGCGATATTGTATCGGTTAGAACCCACTCCTAAAGCAGTATATTAATTTCATGCTGCACAGCATGCCCATGGACAAGATAAGAAGCGCCGTCAGTCACAATGCACATCACTAGGGATAATCATCTTTACACAGAATGCATTTTTCGCCATCTCTATGGCATAACGCATCTCAATCTGAGAATGAAATGTATGCCAATATCACCATTGTTCTAAGACCAAACATTTTTGGCTAAAATTAAAACAAAAATTTAATTTAAAATATATTAAACCCATCAACTTTCATGCTACTGGTGAGCGAAACATTGAATTAGAGCAGGATATAGAAAATAAAATAGAATGTGAATTGTTCAAAAGCCTTAACTTACCAAATAAAAGGCTAATATTTCCTATATTTTGTATTGATTCTACGGCCAATTTATGAATATAAATATCAAACTTCCTCAAAGTTTGGACACTAAAATGGTAAAAATTCTAACATCTAGCAATTCTGGATCATGACTGAATGCCTGTAATGTAATTGTCTAAATTACATAATGAATAAATTAAATTTTGGTTGAAATGCTATTTATATCAAATACAAGAATTTGGCTCGTGATTTTGAGAATGGATATTTGGATGCATGAATCTAGGGTAATACATTACATTATCGCCAACGTTTTCTTTGGCATTTCTTTAATTTATAGATTCAAATTCGTTATCTTTACAGTTGTCGAATATTTTATATCAGATGGATAAAAACAAAATACAATTTTCTAAATTTTTATCATTAAATGCTTGAAATTTAATGTTAACCTGATTTGTTTCAGGGCAAAAATGGTTAAAAATAAAGTAAGACTGAAATATGTTACGATAATTAATTGCATGCTGGAAAATTTGTTATTTGATTAAATAAAAGTAAACACTAGTAAAAAATGAAATAGTTAATGCTAACAGGATAGTACCATGAAGAAAGGCGAAATACATCAAAACCAAATGCATTTATATAACAAAACCTTTACATTGATGCAAGACTACACGATTGGGAACCAATACTAACGACAAAGTTAAACCAAGAGAAATTTAAATTTTTATAAAACTGATTAGGTAATCAAAGTAAACGTAAAAAGAAAAAGAATTATATCAAAGAGTAAGAAGAAATGATCGGCAATTTCAACAGCCCCACAAATTTCAAATACGAATCAGCGAGCAGCACTTCATTCTTATTTTAATTACAAATCTGTGTATTTAACATTTTAGGAAATGGTCAATAAAATAAGAATGTCTATAATTCTCCTTCGCCGGCTTTACTTAGAATAATAACGAAAATCGGCTCATTTTAAATTAAGAATTATTTTTAAAATTCAGAAAGCAGTCGAAATTAGAAAGAATTTCAATTCGTTTGTACTTTTTCGGATGGTGAAAATTTATGAGCATTTTATTCTATGTGTTTGAAAATTCTTAATTCTTATCTATTCGCATTTCTATGCACATTTTGATTTCGGTATTCCAAATAAAATTCTTTAGCATATAGCACTTAATTACCTAAATATATTTAAACGATTCCTTAATGTATAGTACAGAAAATTGGTAGGTCTAAAGGTTTCGATCTTTGATACCTGAAATAAAAGTTTATTCTTTGCCTTGCAAAACAAATACTTTGCATACGATAAAAATTCCGCTTTAATCCGGATAACGATTTGTTTTTATATTTGCACCATCTTTGATTAAATAGTTAAATTATTTTAACAATAAAAGTCTTCAATTTATTTTTTTAGATTTTAAATTCCTTTTTATTAAACAATCCTCTAAACGCCATCACAGTTCATAAGCAGAAGTTTGAATAACAGCATGCAAACAGCTAAACTAACGTTTGAATGTAGGAACTAACCGAAATGAATCAAGACTGTATAAGAAAGAAACTTCAAGAGTTCAATGATGCATTCGATATTAGAAATATCCCGAGCTAAGAGAAATATCAGAAGTTGAAAAATTTGAGAGCATTAGAATCAATATTTAGAAGATGAGCTGATCTTCAAACTAACAATCTCAGAAATTAACATAATACTCGTTAAACCGACCGTTTTTCATTTTGGTTAACTCATTTTAATGATTTTAATATATTATATCGTGGACTTTCAACTTTCGTTTTTAATTCTCATAAATTTCATTTATTGCCAGATTAAACATTGCTGAAAGTGGATTCGTTTATCCCATATTCTAAAATGCCTTTCGCATTTTAAAAATGTTTTGAGCGATTCGTAAAAGTTGGGAAGGCACTAAAATCTTAACCTCTAGTATTTTGAAAGAGTGGGAAAGAAATATTTAATCTCCGAATATTATACACGAGTAAATTCTAAGCAACTAGAATGTTACAATTAAGTGGACATTACCAGGTGCCTGCAATTCAACAATGGAAAATCCAGGAGAAAATATCGTCCTCCGTTGTCCAAAAATGAAATGGCACGGTGCGATACAATCTGGAAGAGAAATTGTGATTGCGCAAATTAAAAATAGCATTTAGAATTGGTTTTTCTATTTTAATAATAAAAAATAATAAATAAGAACATGTTATTTTATTATGAGAGGACATATTTTCGTTGGGTTTTTTTTTAAAATAATTGAACCTCGAAATCGCGTAGCCAATGAATAGAGCATAAATGCCAATATCCGTCAAAATCTTTTAATTATATTTTTTGTCAGCTTTTACCAGCATTGCATTATTATTTATGCTTCTTTGAAAGCAGATGCGTTTATAGTGAGATTTGCGATAGTGGATCTCATTTTCCTTTTTATATTGATTTGTAGGAAGGGTTTTCCCTCAACGATTCTTTTGCTCTGCGGATATGGTTTCCCAAACGAATTATGCCAGTTAAAACCAGTATATATTGTATTTCGTTAATCCAGCCATCAAGTGGCCATTGCTAATGATTTTTAGTTAAAAATTTTAAAAATATTTAATTGTTAACTAAGTAAATTTCTATCCATGAATCGCTTTATATAGCTTTTGAAATGAATGAAGAATTTTAAAGTACAAAATTGTTTTATGGTACAGCAATGATGTAATCTCTACAAACGTAATAAAATATGTGAAATATCTCATTGCATAGCAGAATATATCCCATAGTTATCTTGCGATGTTCGTACTTTTATTAACATTTTGGCATAAGAGAAAGAAAATTCCTTCAGCTTGCATTGACATTAGATCTCCACACAAATACGTTTCAAAAGTTTCATCTTAACACTTCGATAACAGTGCGAGTTTTACAGGTTTTTCCCATGATTGATCTATGATGTAAAGATTATATATTGTCTATAACAGGCAATTTAGAGTATATAATTATGTTTTAATTATTTCAAGAACAATGAGGACCCAGGTTACTGAGTGTTAAAATGTTATGATAATGAAATTAAGATTTGTATTTCTCCACGTGAAAGCTTGCTGAAAAAAGACGGCGCGAAATTAGAACTGGACTACGATTTTGCAAAATGCTCAAATAAACTAGCAAACAAAATATACTTTATGCAAGATTTAAAACAATAAGGAAAGACAACAAATGACTGCAGGTGTATAGCTTAAGTAAAAAACAATATTTATAAGTTTTACATTGCATTAACTTTTATCCCTATTCGAGTAACGATAAGAGCTTTAGATCAAAAGGTTTGGCTTGCAGAGGGCCAACACATATTTATCTTTTATTTTCAACAGAGATTCAGAAAATAAATTTCTCCAACCTGAAATATATTTAACGAAGAGATATGTCTTGCTAATATATTATTTTGATTCTAGGCAGCTATAACTAAATTTAATACAATATTGCAGCTATGGAGTCAGACATACAGATTCTATCATTAATGTTAATTTTATTGTGCGGTTAATAAAGTCGTTTTTATTTGGCTCAAAAGCATTGGTGTGTTCGAAC
This sequence comes from Argiope argentata, assembly GCA_026289955.1. Taxonomy (NCBI): domain Eukaryota; kingdom Metazoa; phylum Arthropoda; class Arachnida; order Araneae; family Araneidae; genus Argiope; species Argiope argentata. Next base: position 1,892,671 of record JAOUZG010015241.1, on the reverse strand, counting down.
TTTAAACGATATTAAATGAACTTCTGCTGAATTCCGAAGAATTTTATAGTGTCGAATTTCGCACATTAATCAAGCTGGGTACATACGCAAAGGCATCCTAATGAGTAAGTAAAATGAATGAGTTTAAAATTCAAACTAATATCTGCAATACTAAAAAGATTTTTATTAACACTAAAGTGAACAGGAACATAGTAAAAATTGGAATTAAATAGTAAAAATAATATACCTTGGGCATAGAACGAATGAATAATATTGAAAGATATATTACCTGAATGATATTGAATTATGCACAGCTCTGATCCAAAATATATTCAAAGTAATGAAATAAAATATTTTTAAAATGTAGAATAGGCATTTGTAAAGATTTCGGAATTGTTAGAATTCAAATGGCAGTTATACATAGAACTAGCTTCAGTAAATTTTAGTTTTTATAAGATTTTTTTTCAATTTTACAAAAACTAAAAATGTAAACAAGTTTCCAACTTTTTCAACTATTTCATTTTCCGTTCAAAGAAAGGTTAATATTTCTATTTCATATTTAAACGTTTAATTTGTGTAGACATACTTATATAATGAAATCACAAAAAAGTCACTTTTGGCGATATTTTTCTTTGAATGAAGTCGGGCCAGATTGATTTTATCCTAAAATAGTATTGTTGTATTTCCCCAAATCCAGAAGAAAAAATTCAGCTATATAGTATTATTACGCTTTGTAGCAAGCAATATACCAGAAAGCTGATAAAAAGCAAAGTTTCGCATTTTAAATAGATTCCTTCACTCTTCTAAGATGGCATTCATAAATAGTGGTTTGCTCAAAATATTAATTATGATATACTTTTGATTTTCAAAGAAAATTCTGGCATTAAACCTTAACAGTAATAAAATGCTTCCAAAAAATTTAATATGGGCAAATATTTCAGTAGAATTTCTCTTCTAAGCTTTAAAAGACAAAAAATATTTTACTATATTTATACTAATCCAAAAGAACAAATTAACTTACTCAATATTATTCAATGTAACAATGCTCGACAATTCTTTACACAGTAATACTAAGACCCATAGCGTTAAAATATTATTCATTCTCTAGCAACAATAATTGTTTTAGTGCATAGAGTTGCTGAATTCTTACAAAATTTGGCAAATAAACATTTGCACAAGAAACAATAAAAACGGAGACGGACTAATCCTTCCAGTTTTTATGGGTTTGCATGGTTCTAGAAATTTCTTATTAATGGTTTTCTTCTTCCAAAGATTCGTATGAAATGGCTGCTCAGCTGGCCACATTTAGAAAAGATTACAAAACTATTGATCCCAATTTGAACCCGAAAGAGGTGTACATAATAAATAAAAATGTTATTTAAAAATTATTGCGACAAATTTAAAAATGAATCTGCTGATTGTCGTAGGAAATCAGAATAAAGTGATTCAAAGGTGACCTTTCATGCAGCCAACACAGGTGATTACTTGTATGCTATAAGCAAGGTTTTCACATAAAGAACATCAAGAAAATGACGTTCCAGTTTCATAGACGTCTTGAAGCCTTTATATTGTTTGGTCTCAAATACAAACTATTCTTTTCTCAAATATTCCAGCTTAACTACTTTAGAGGCTTCAAACTGCCAGTTTTGTGGTCTCCATTCTACCCTCACCTCATTTTTCGTCTCCGTTTTCCTCCCGTTTCTTCAGTGCACATACTGGTATGAATCCGAAATTCAAAATAAGAGATTAATAATATGAGTCTTTTTCTAAAAATGATGTTGGCCTCGGGGGGCTGATGAAAAGGTTTCAGGTTCCAAACCCGATTCCATCAAAGAAACGTTGCATAAGGTGCGTGCTAAAGGCTTCAAAGTCAAACGTTCTCCTTCTAGTGGGCCATAGAAGCCTAGAGAGAGGATGACAGCTCAGGTGTTGTCCTTGTTAACGAAATATGGGCCAAAGCATTCCTAGTGTTATTTTAAAATCTGTCTGGTAATATAACTAAAAACTAAGCTGTAATAAAATTGATGTAATACAAAGCAAAAATGCAAGATGTTAAAAAAGGAAGTTTAAAATTCTACATCCCTTTTTATTCCTTTGCAGTCTGAAAAATAATTCGATGCAAAATCATTCTCCTAATACAAAGATTTGTTTATTGCTATTGAAAAGAAATATATGTAACTATTAAAAATCGAATTTCTTTGAAAAATTAATCTACTTCTCTTAACCATTATGTAGGCGTTTTTAACAATTAAAGTTGAAAAATGAATAAATAATACGTCAAAATGATGCACAGTCTTGAATGTCGAGTCACACTCGACATCAGACCTTAAAGGGTTAAAGGATCTTGAAGAACGAAAGATTTCTTTTTATGATATGGTACTCCAAAAGTATAGGTATTTAACGTTACACATTTCCCCCTTTAGTATCAATGATTGTATCCTGGACATTCCTCCAAACGCTCTAGCAGATAGATTAGCAACTGTGTTTTATTATTTTCCATATTTTAAATACTATTAGTACTTTTTTTTAATTTTAATTTTTTAAAGATATAAGGTCAGATTTTTTGTACGATTTTGAATACTTTTATTAAGATACCAGATATCTGATTTAGTTTTTTTTTAATGCGTTTAAGCTTTTTTAAACATTCGCGTTCTGAATGAACTAAAATCCAGATATATAACTTTGAATTCTATCATTCTATCATTGTATCCTTTGCTTTATAATGAACAGTACTTTTAATGCTGTTGCTGCTTATAGCACTTATGATATACCCACTTTTAAGCGTCTCTTGGTTCAGTAACGCCGTCTAGGGGCAAAAGTAAGGCTTAGCTACCCATGCGTCACAATCCTTTTCACGGAGCCGACTTCAAGCATGCATTTCAGGTAATTTAGACCTGAATCATAGAACTATCACCACTGATCCAGTAATCCCTTTGATTATTGTCTCGATTTGGAAGTCTTTGTGGCTACGACAGAATTATATCTGGAGAATCTTCGACGCATTTCGAATTCGCAACAAAAAGGGAGACCAACGCCCTACCAACCAGGCTATTACAAACAATCCTTTTAATATACAAGCAGTTATTGCCGGAAGATTCCAGCTTTTATATTTCACAATCAACTAATTTCAAAATTTATTTTATTTTAAAATACTTCATTTTTTTTTCAAAATATGTTTAGATGTGATATTAGTGGAACATACATATCATTTTCTACAATATGCTTAGAATTTTATATGAAATTTAAAAAATTATCAGAATTTAAATCTATCTTAACTAGGAATTTTCAAATAAAGACGATCTTAATCCTATCTTAACTAGGAATTTTCAAATAAACACGATCTTAATCCTATTTATATAGAGTTCTTATTTACTATACGAAATGTATCGCAAGTGACAATGCAACTTATTACATTTTGTTCTTGATATTGTTGTCACATACCTAATGCTTTCAGAGTTCATTTTTTCTTCAAAATATCAATAGAATTAACACAATTTTCTAATTCAACATACTGCGGATGCTCAAAAGAGGACCCCTTATTCTTAGAATTCTGCATTTTTGCCATAAATCTATTCTGGTTCCATCAATAATTGTATAAACGATCCTGAAATCTTGCATTCCACATGTCTCGAAATCTGCTTGGTACGGAGGGTTAAATGACCGCTAAATCTGAAATTTTCGAAGGTATATATATATATATATATATATATATATATATATATATATATATATCTATATATAGATATATATATTTATATATATAAATTTTTGCTTTTGTTCAATCTAATTCCAAGGTTGCTTCGAATTACAAGCTGCTAAAATTTGCAAATTTACATTTTTGCTTCCAAATATCAATATAATTAACACAATTTTCTAATTCAGCACCTTGAGTATTGTCAGAAATAGCCCTTATTCTTAGCATTGTGCATTTCTACCAGAAATCCATTCTACTTTAAACAATAATTGTATAAGCTAGCATTTAATCTTATATTCACGCGTGCCTCGAAGTCTGCGGGGGTTGGTAGGTTAGTTTCGGAGTTTTTTGGAAGTCTTCTCTTCAAATCTGTGTAAAAATTTTAGATTTATATCTATATATATTTCTCTTTCAATTTTTCCATACTTTTGTTCATTCTATTTCCAAGGTTATTCCCAGGTAGCACAGCCTGTTGCACAATATTGTATAATATTATGAGATATTATATGATATTAAACAATATTCCACAAGATAAAACAATATTACAAATATTGATCAATGTCATACAATATTGTACAATATTTGTGTACCACTAGAGCTCCGAATTTCAAGCCGCTTATATTTACAAAAATAATTTTTTTTCTAGAAAATATCAATAGAATTAAGCTAATTTTCTAATTCTACAGCTTGAGCATACTCAGAAATGACTCTTATTCTTAGCATTGTGCATTTTAACCGGAAATCCATACTATTTTGATGAATAATTCTAGAAATGAGCATAAAATCTTACATTTACGCTAGTCTCGAATTTTGCGGCGCATGGTGGGTTAAGTGACCTGTTCGGTCGGAATAGTTTGAAGATGTTTGGTTCGACCCAGTGTGAAAAATTTATTCTTAAATACATTTTTATCTCTTTAAATTTTTATTACACTTTTGTTCAATCTAATTCCAATGTTACTTCGAATTTCGTACTAGTAATATTTAGAAAAATAAATTTATTCTTCAAAATGTAAAGAGAATTAACACAATTATCTTATTGTACACCTTGGGGTTGCTCAAAATTGGACCTTATTCTTAGCATTGTGCATTTCTACTTGAAATCCATTCTAGTTTAAACAATAATTGTATAAACGAGCATAAAATCTTACATTCTCGCCTGTCTCCGAAGTCTGCGTTATTGTGGGTTAAGTGATATGATCGATCGGAATATTTTGTAGGTGTTCCATTCAAATCTGTTTGAAAAATTATGATGTATATATATTTTTTGTTCCTTTTAATTTTTGTTATACTTTTTAAAATCTAATTCCAAAGTTACTTGGATTACTAGCGGCTTACCTTCACAAACCTAAATTTTTTCTACATAATATCAATAAAATTAACACAATTTTCTAATTCAACACCTGGCGCATTCTCAGAAATGATGCACATTCTTAGCATTGGACATTTCTGCCAGAAATCCATTATAGTTTAAACAATAAAGATAAAATATAGATGACAATTATTTGAAACTTTATTAAATGGATGTTTCAAAGTTCTCACCTATTAAAAAGCCCTTTAAAACTGTTGATCAACATTTCTTTTTCTAGACACAAAGAATATAAACCTAATATGATAAGAATGTCAAAGTAAGTGATGAAATCAGTTTTACCCAAAAGAAACATCCTAGATATTGGGCAACATTTTTTTTATCGCCAATAAAAGCATAATGTTGAGCAATACACTTTTAAAAGCAGAACATTTCTGAGATGTATTTTTAAATTTTAAAGTTACTCTGATATTAATTACACTGAACGAATATAAAATAATACAAAGGATACAGTAAATTTAATGCACAAGAATAAAATCATGATATATACAAACATAAAAGTTAAATAAGAAGTAATGAGGAGTTGGAAGAAATACTTTAAGCCTTTATAGAATTTTATTATTCAAAATCAATATGTTAAAGAAATAGAAAAAAATAAGTGAAACATCCATGTAGAAAGGAAGTAAGAAATAAAAATATACATAATAAATATTGCCATAAAAAATTGATTTTTAATAAGACCTATATTTTTTTAAACAAAAATCACTGAGGTGCACAATAGTATGGCATGATGTTATGATAACAATTCAATTTCAGTTTAAATGAAGAAACTAATGACATTTCAGTCTAACAATAGAAACAGTTGCAGAACATAAATTTACCATGAATCCATTACAAATCAGCAAATGTATTTAGAAAACTATAAATAATTCATTTTGGACCTCATGTATTAGATGTTATTACATTGCGATAACAAAATAATATGAATAACTAAAAGATAAAGAAACCTTTAGGGTTTATACTAAAAATAAAAACCTCAAAATACCTTTTGTTATAACTCCGAAAACTAAGAACCAAATACAAAAATTATTATTGAATGTTAATTAAGGGTCTTTGAAATTTATACAATATGCAAGCAATATAAAATGCTAAATTGATATTATATAAGCATGTATAAAGGGCAACCCCTTAAAATATTTCCACATTTTTATTCTTGAAATGGCTCTTTCTACTGATAGTATGAGATATCTTAATACATATTAAACTGAGTACAGTCATTTAAAAATTTGTTTTCAATTTATATCATTTTTTAAAAGATTTTGTTTAATGTGAAAACTTTTATCTGTCATCGCAATATCATTCGGTTCTAATACAATCATCAGATGACTTTTAATGAAAAATTGATTGTCAGATATGCTACAGAGTATAATGGTGAAATGTAGCTGACAGCTTCTGAAGTCATTATGACTATCTATCAGTGTTGATTATTTTTTTTTAAAAAAAAAATAGAATTAAAGTATTTAGTATTCAATTTATCAAATTAAGATCACTTTTAATACAATACATGAATTATAAATGTTGGTAAGACAATAAGAAAATTGCACTATCAGTAGTTGGTTAAAATTTACTTATCTAAGAAATCTTTAAGAAATTCATTCACTTCCACTCAAGTTAGCATTATAGCTGTTATTAATTTTAAGTTAAGAGAAATATTTTTTAAACTGAAGTTTGTTTAATTACATCAACTAATTTAGATAAGATTTTGTTGGAGAAATGTAATGTAATATTCGTGTAAACCTTTTAAAATCTTCAGTAGCGTTAGCCGTATAAGCCGTCCAATCGCTTAGCAATTTCTTCGAGAGGGTTTTCTAAGAAATTGGAACAGTATTAGAATTCAATTTCTGTGTATTTAATAAATGGAAAAACACTGAATGAATTCTTCAAAATAAACGACGGATGTCACCGACTAGGAAAACCAGAACCTTCTATTCAAAGCTAACAACCAAAGTCAGGATTGTTGAAAGGAAACTTAATGAATAAATAAATAAAAATTAATATAAAATCTGATATGCATATTTCAATGTATCATGTCAGAGCATCATTTCTTGAACGGCCAAGCCCCACGTGCTCGTGCGAGGTATATTTTATTTTCATTCATTTTAATTGTTTCATTGAATGAGTCACTTTAGTATTGCAAGTGATCCAAAAAAAATTTCTCGAGAATTTATTGTTTAAAAAATATCACATTTCATATTTGATTAATGGAGAATGAAACGCACGTCATACTTTGGCGAGCTTTCTCCAAGAGATTTTATAACTATCGCTACAAGCTGATCGTTATCGCCAGTTCGTTCTAAAGATGACAGATTTCCTGATTACAAGAAATGTAACTTCAGTAATTTCAAAAGACACTACTAATTTTTATTATTATCTTAATGGTATTATCAATGAGACAATGTTGCCAGGACAGGACGATAGTGAAAATTCGAGTATTTGTCATTATACAGTCTGAGTGTCGGGATCTTTAATAGAAAGATTAGTTTTGGATAAATTCCTTAAATAAGAATTTAGATATTCGTTACATTAAATCGGACTGTCCTTCTAGCAAATTATTTGTAAAATAAAAATTCGCTGTTAATTTCATATCGACTTATCACTCCAATAATCAAATGAGGCTCCCTTTGAAAGATAAAACAAACGAACTTAACAGTGTCTTTTTTACTCAACTCGCAAACCAGTCGGCTTGTTTATATTTTGGATATTTTGTTTCTCGCAGTCTGGGATATTACGTAAAAAACCAAAACATTCTTCAGCTGCTGAAGAGTGGTACGAATTTAGTGCCAATTTTCTTTAGTTTTAAAAAATAATTTTTTAAAAAGATGAACAATACAAAAGAGGCTGGGTCTTCTAATTTGACATCCTCTTTACAAGATGCTCAAATTATGTACATGAAGAGAATAGAGAAAGAAAATTTGGATCGAGTACTGAGATTAAAAAGAATGCGAAGAAATAATATTATTACAGGATTCGGACTTGCAGGCGCTGTAGTGGGAACGTGTATCCTTTAAGTTAGACTACCATTAGTATTCTTAAGCATTATCATTTAATGAAATTATTTTTTTGTAAAACTGGCGAAACTTCCATTCTTTTCCATTTCTTTATTTTATTTAATTTAATAAAAGTTATACTTTCAGATCATAAAGTGTGTATGTATTAAAATATTATACCCTCATTGCAAATTGTTATTTAGTTTGTAATATTATATATTATGACCTGAAATCTATTACTTAGTAGAGTAAAAGAAAAGCTCTTTGCATTTAAGTGGTGTTGTTTATAACTATCATATAGAATCTTTGTATTAACAATAGGAAAGATTTTCAATGCACACACAAAAATTAAGTATGATAATAGTAAAAATATTTAATTATTTTTACGTTAGCATTCATATGATTTGAAAAGGCAAAATCTGATATCTGAATAACAAATATATATTGAATATCATTAATATAACATTAAAATCTGTGTCAACAATAGTGGTACCTCATTATGAATTTTATATAATTGTATGAGAACATTTTTAGACTGAGGAAATTGAAACTAATACTAATTCAAACCATTTACTTTAATGCATGAAAAACTTTTTCATCTTGAATCTTTTGCATAAAATAGGGATAACATTTTCATTATATGAAATATTCAAAAAGAAAATGCACTCATTTTTTTATCTCTCTCAGTTTGACTAGAAATCAAGATTTTGTGTAATATTTTTAATATGTAAGGTTTTAATGAACTCTTTAGGGTATGAATGACATTAAATACATGGAAATATTTTATATTTGAAAGCATTAACTTCAAAGCTCTTGTATGACTTACAATGGCAAAAGAAATGGAGGATTTCTAACAAAAGGGCGATAGGATGGAATCATAATAGGAGATGGGCATTTTTAAGGTTAAAATTAGAATTTTGAGTCCTGACTGTGCACAAATTTTTTAAAAAATATTTTCGTTAAGACACAGGAAGTTTCTTATGGAGAGAAAAAAAATTTAAAAACTGCAAAGAAAATAGTGAAAACAAACTTTTCTTTATTTCCCATTAAAAAGCTTCATTCCCCTTCCCTCCCCCCACCAAATGAGTAAGATAGCAGGATTGTTGAGAAAAAAAATATTGGAAGTCAGTTTATTTTTATTTATATATTCTTAGAAAACTGGAAGTTTAAAAAAAGAAAGATAGAAAATAATAGATTTTATGCAGCTTATATTAATTTAAAACTTATTCTTTCGAATGGATGTAACATTTTGTTCATTTCTGTTTGATGGTGTTTCATTTTTGATATAAGGTTGTTTTATTTTTCTTCTGAAATATATATATATATATATATATATATATATATATATATATATATATA